>VYZP01062053.1:0-13988 GCA_013400635.1 Hypocryptadius cinnamomeus | reverse complement strand
GAGATCCTTTGAATCAATCCCTGCTTTATCCTGGAACTCTGCCCAGCCTCTGTTCCAGCTCAGCCTGCACAAGGCATCAGAGGGGTCTGGAATATCCCAGTGAGGGACACTCCACACCCTCCCTGGCCAGTCTGTGCCAGTCACCCCCACAGTAAGAATGGTTTACCTCATGTTCTGGTGGAATTCCCTATGGAATTTCTGCCCATTGCCTCTCCTTCTACTGCTGGGCCCCACAGAGCAGAGCCTGGCTCCAGGCTAAGGAGATTTTTGGGATCTGCTTTTCCCATCCAGCACGAAGAGAGTGGCTGTGGAAGCACCTTTCTAGCAGCTGGCCTGTGAGATGAAGGGAGGGAGAGGATCCAGCCCATCTGATCTACCTCATCAGGCTCTGTCTGGGGTGGCTAGAGAAGGAAATGGGGTCAAAGCCGGCTCCAGCAGACCTGCCCAGCATCCCACAGTCCCTGACAGTAGAAATGTGCGAGGAGAGCCAGAGCTGCAGTTAACAAGATTTTGCTGCCATCTTCTGATGAAAAGACATCACAAGGGGAGAAATGCAGCTGCTGGGAAGCACCACATCCCTTGTGCCCTAGAATGATCCCATGGGAAACCTGGCTCCTTTGGCTCCCAGCAGCTTCCTGGGATCATTGGGATAAATTATTTAAATTCCTGCTCAAATTCCTGCTCCAAACTTCAGAAAACAACCCTGTGTATACTGTAGTACCTCCATCAGTACTCAGCAGTTAAACACCATCATATTGTGTTTTATAGCAAATATTTTATAATTCAAAACCCCTCCATGCTTCAATCTCCAAAAATTAAAGGTTACATCAAAATTACAGCTTTAAATCAGAGGCATGAATGAATTTACTTCCAACAGTTAATGGATTTTCTTCAAATTTTACTTTGTTCTCTAAAAATGGGTTAAATATTTCAGTCTCTCACTTCATGGAATATTTTCACATTGGCAGTTCTTGAAAATAGAAAAGGGACTTTATATAACATGCACAAAAATCAACCTAGCATTAAAATAAACTTCTTCTGAGGATAATGATGAACAGCCTACTTCTCTTTTGCATTACAGAGGCAAAAGCCCTGCTCCTTTCTCAAAAGTACCACACACAACTTCAGCTAAAACACACAAACCAGTGAAAATGGAGTGAGAACAGTTCCCTTCCAGTGCCTTAAGCTGCAAAGTTTTTGCAGTAACTCAGAATTTGGGTTTTTCTCTGCCACAATCAAAATCAATCCATGCATTCTGTTCTGGTGGAGTTTATTTTATCCTCATTGCAGATGAACTGAAATACTCCTTTGAAAGCCTCTCTCTTCTGCTCAGTGGAATGTCACAATAAAAACACTTCAGAATATGGAACTGAGCCATTGAGGGGCTTTTCTCCCTTCCTGGAATCACAGAATGGTTTGGGTTGGAAGGACCTTAAAGCCCCTCCCCTGCCACCCCTGCCATGTCAGGGACACCTCCCACTGTCCCAGGCTGCTCCAGCCCCAATGTCCAGCCTGGCCTTGGGCACTGCCAGGGATCCAGGGACAGGCACAGCTGCTCTGGGAATTCCATCACAGCCCATCCCCACCCTCACAAGGAAGAATTCCTCCTCAGTATCCCATCCATCCCTGCCCTCTGGCAGTTTAAAGCCATTCCCTGTGTCCTGTCCCTCCATCCCTTGTCCCTCTCCAGCACTCTCCCCTTCCTGCACTTCACTGCATGTGAAATAACTTTTAAATTCCCTTGTAGGTACTCCAAAATTCTCAATATTGTGCCTGAATATGTAATTAAACAGTACCATTTTAAAAAACACCTGTTTGTATTCATTTTTTTCTTCACTATTCCTCAGCTTCAGTGGCCACCTACATTTACCCCAGGAGCAAACACTGGGCAGAGCTGGGGAAAATTCTCTAATTGTGGAAGAGAGTTATTACACCTCAGTTATAAATTTGGGCAGGAGGAAAGCTCTGTCCCAGCCCCATCTCCTGCCAGTCTTTGGAGAGGAGCAGTGCAAGGTGGGTGAGTGTCCCTCAAGTGTTGATTGAATCAATCCACTATGTTCTTTGGAAATTGGCACGAATTCCAGGTGTACTTGAGTCCCACACTTTGTGCCTACCAGGAACACGTCCAGTTTGTCCTGATTTCCTCACCAGATCCTCTCCAGGATGGACCAGGGATTTATGTCAAACTCAGATAACCTCTCATGGAATAAATCCCCAATTTCTCTTCAGCAATGAGCTCCACAGCATCAGACTAAATTTAAATTATGGCAATAATCAGAAATCCATAATATCCCATGATTATTGCTGAGCTTTGTTTACTTCTACAAACCTAATGCCATCTGATTAAATTTCACCATGTTTACACATCACACCCTGGAGTTCCTCAAACAGCAGAAAATGAGATTGACTCTTCAACAGAAAGTGATAATGGGATGCAAATCCATCCATTCCCAATGTAGCAGATTGCATTGTTTGTCATGGATGTGGATCTCCACCACTGGCACCAAACGCGCCCTTAACTGGCTCACAGCTCGTCCAAAGAGCTTTCATTTAATATATTTATCCTCATGCATAATTGATTGAGATTTGTTGCATAATTGTGCCTTTTTTTATGAGTTTAATGGTTTTAGTTCATCAGTTGGGAATGGTGTGGGAATTTAGGCAGGAAAAGTCACGACCACACAGACACGGAATTGACTGCCAAAAAATCCATGTTCAGCAGAAGAGATTCACTTTCCATTAATTATGTTCATTCTTAACCAATCTGCTGAGAAAGGTCACATCCAGAACATGGATCAGAATTTAAAAATAAAATATTTCTATTCAACTTCTCTCTTCCTGCTGCCTTTCAGGAACACAAATAATCAACAATACCAAAGTGTCCTCCCTAGGAACCATTCCCCTTATCCTTGATCAAATGACTCTTAAGCTGAGTTTTCCATCACAGGGCATTTCAATCTCTGTCTGTGCTGTCTTAAAGTACACAAAAACTTCTGTCTAGGCTTCCAAAGAAGCCTAAATCAAGATTCACTGACTAATACAAAGCTGATCAAATCTCCTGCAGTGAATAAAAGAGAAGCAGAAATGTTTGCTTCATTGTCTGGAATAAAGCATGGAAAGGAGTCTGTTGGGCTGAAAAAGGTCCACTCCAACAGCTCTGTCCCTAAACCATCCCTTTTCCTGTGATGCCTTCAGAGTTAGAGGCCAATCCTGGTATAAAATTCCATGACACCCAAATCCATCCCTGTTTAGGATTCCTGCAGTCTTAAATCATCCTAAACACATATTATGATAAATTAGGACTCCCCTAACAGTGCTGAACTATACCCAACACAACAATATTTCTCCCAAATCCACAACTGGCTACTAGAGCCTTGCAGGGCCTCAAAATCCATTTAAAAAACCTATTTTCCTTTTTTTTCCCCTAAGCTCAGAAACAGAAGCCTTTCCTAAAATTGCAGTGATACCACCACAGTGATGATATCACAGGGAAGGAAAACAAGGGACAAAATAAACAGCAGGCAGAGACTAAAGCTGAATTTTTCAAGACCATTCAATGCTGGGCTGTAGAATTATCCCCTCACACAGAGGATTTATAATTACAAGCAGAAATTCAGGTAATTATGGTTATAGAGAACACTGAGTCTACTGAAAGTTTATAAAACCATAGAAAAAATGGCAAATCTGGGGAGAAATCACCTTGGTGACTCACAGAAATGTGTGCATTTATCAACACCATGTTCAGAGGTTACCAAAATGTTCCTATTTGCCCAATTTCCTCTCTATTTCCCTGTTATCCATGAGGATCATCACATCCCATTCACTGAGTCAGGCAATGCCAACATTCCTGGTGAATTTAGTTTATTCACCTGATGTTTATTTTGCTGAAGTTTTGAGCACAAAAATACCTTTTTTTCATATTTAAAAAAAATTATTAATGCATAGGAAATGTAATGATCTTCTAATAGCACAGTTAATTACTGATATTTTTTTCCTATTAGTGAAATGTCATTAATGCCTCCCAACAATGAGCTCAGACAAATATAAGGAGACATTTTTAGATGTCTTGTCCAGAATGTTGTGAAGATAATGATAAATAGACATTCTCAAGTGTGGAAAAGATAAAAATCTCTTAGTCCTTACTGTTTAGTCCTTAACTATAAGGAGAAAACAAACTCCTAATGGATTTTGACAGATAATGAAGTTGCAGGGATGGGAAAAAAAAAAAAGTGTGCTGGCTGTCTTTGATGTATTGTTTCTTGAGGTGGTACCACAGTCTAATTTTGCTTCTAAAATTCCTCCCTGATAAATCACTCGGTCGTGACATTTAAATGAAGGCAAAAAGAAGAGGCTTAAAATTAAGAAGTCTTTATGAATATGTTGTTGCAGTGGATAAATGGATTTATAGCAACAGCACAAAGATCAATAATTCTATTAAAATGGAAAAGTGATTTTCTCCTTCACCCCACAGCCAGTGGGCTGCAAGTTACTCTGAAAATACAGAAATGGGATAAATTGAAAAAATATCAGAATTAGGGCACTAGAAGTGTGAGTATTTGGGGTTAGGACACTTTTAATGAGTGCAGCAGTTACTTCTTAGAGTATCAGCAATCCAGATCACATAAAGTTGGGGTTTTGCTGTCTGATGTTAAATCAATTCCCAAAAACAGGAATGAAAATGAAACCGACTCCTCCACAGAGCTGCTTCGAGCCAGAGCAGCCAAAATCAATGGGAAGAAGGTTTGGAACTGTGCCACAGCCCAGCTCCCCACACCACAAACCACGTCCAGACAATCCATGGGCACAGAAAAAGTTTGTGTTCCCTGCTGTGAGGAGCCACTGGAGTGACACATCCCCAAAACCACTGGAGCCACGGGGGAAAAATGGGAATTAAAGTGACAGAATTGGTCACACACTGAGTTAAACTTGTGGGGTTTTCTCCTCTGGCATTTGGCAGGGCTGTGGAGTCAAGGAGGAATCAGAGAGGAGAGCTGGATATGGGCCCATCAAAGGTTGGGTTTCATTTCAGCTTCCCAAATTGTAGGGCAGGACACCCAGCCCAGGGCTCATGGGATGAGGGGTGTGGGGGATGTTCCTGCCCTCCACCCAAGGTGGTTCATCCCCCTGTGAGAGCTTTGGAAGAGCCTCTGTGCTTAAATGTGGCTCCAGGGGACATGGAAATCAAATCTTTATCCCAACCTGGCTTATCATCCTGCTTCCCAACCCCTATGGATAACACCTGCTTGTTACCTGCACCAGAGTCCTGAAGTGGAAGTTCTAACCCAATAAAATCATAGAAAGAATTTAAAAATTAAAACTTCCCCTCTGAACCTGAGCAGAGCAGCAAAGGACTGTGCAGTGGGGGGGCAAATCCCTTTTTCTGAGTGAACTTCCAGAAAAATAATCATTTATTTCCCTGTTTTATAACTCTAATTGCCACGGGGCTCCTTCTCCTGGTTCTTCCCATCTCCCATCCCCAAGTGCTTTCCCACTTCCTCCACCTGCAGTTTCCCTCCCTTCCCCTCACAGTTCCACTCCACAAGGATCTGGAGTGATGGGACAAGGGGAGTGGCCTTAAAGTGCCATAGGGCAGGGCTAGATGGGATTTTGGGAAGGAATTCCTGCCTGGGAGGGGATTTTGGGAAGGAATTCCTGCCTGAGAGGGGATTTTGGGAAGGAATTCCTGCCTGGGATGGTGATGAGGACTGGCACAGTGTGCAGTCAGCAAGGGTCACACCTGACAGCATCATCCAACTGCTTCTGCCGTGACAAAATAAAGTTCAGCTAGGCCTACATTTATTTCTTATCCACCTCACAGCTAAAAATCCTGATCCAGGACAGTCCATAAATAAATTTCTCCTAAGTACAAAGGAGCTCATTCCTGTCCATGAGATCACCCAGGTGTTGAATAATCAGATATTTAGTCCTTGCAGAAGGGATGTGAAAGCCCCAGGACAAACAGGAGCTCTGAGGGAACACTGTACCCACATAAACATGATATTTATCTGTACCTGATGCCTTGAGAAGCTCAGTCACACATAAATAATCAGAGCTAGGGCAGTGTTGAGATGAGACAACTGCTTTAACCAGCACAGAGCTGCTAGAAAAATACTTTCAGCAACAATTTTCTTCATTTGTCCTGCTGACAAATTCTCTGGGCAACAACTTTCTCAATTTTTCCTGCAATCAAGCACATCAGTTGCCTTTCTATTTTAATTTTTGATAATGAAAAGCAGGTTCTTTTGTGTTATTTAAGTCCCCAGACTAACCCTGGCTTTCAGAGAAGTCTGATTTTTGTGTCTGAAGCTCCCAGCCCCATCCACTTGTGCCACCAGTGGAAATCTGAAAGGGAAAGTTCAGCTGCTGACGATCCAAATTAAAATGGTTCCCTCCATTTGAAAGGATGTGGAATTTTCTCCTAGATTGAGTTTGACACTGTATCACTAAAGTGAATATAATTCACTGTGATCTCCTTACCATTTAGAACCAATGGCCCATTCATGTGTAAATGCACAGTTAAAGGGGGAAAAAAGTACAGCAAAGACAGACCATAATGTCATCTGTATCCAAGCAATCACCTCCATTTCGGTCTTGGAATAAAAGGAGAGGTAAATATTAAACAGAAAAAGGATTGTGGTTTCACAGGCATGCAGGAATGTCCATTTTAGAACAAAATTCAGTCACTCGCTGTATTTAAGTCTACAGACACGGGAATTAAATTCTGTTTAATACTGAATCCCACCTACTCTGCAGCCAGAAATTAAACATCCCTGCAGGCAATAATCCTGGATAATTTCCCACAAAAGGATCCCAGAGCAGGAACCCTTGGATGGGAGTATGAAACAGCATCCTCAGCTGTGGATTCCAAGTGTGCTGTGAACACCAGGGCATGGAAAATGCTTGAAAGACATTTCCTTATCCTTGGCTTCTGACATAAGCCAGGAGCCAAGCCTAGGGTTAAGTGAGTCCTACAGCACTAAGGGAATAAGGAGTGACTGATTAAAGAATAATTTTAGAATGATAAAGTAGGAAAATAATGAAAGCCAACCCTTAATTAAAATAATCATCAGGACACAAATAAGGGGAAATGCCATCCAAGAGACAAAGGCAGAAGCCTCCCCTCTCCCATAACTTTAGTGTAAAAGCCACTGATTTGGTTACAGACCCAGGGCCAAAGGTTTTAAACACCACAGTTTCAGCTCTCAGTGCTCCTGGGTAGAACCCTGAGGCTCTTCCTGCAGTGCAAAACCTTCCACAGTGTTGCACTGGTTTGAAAAGTAAAATATAAATAAATGAAAAAGCAAAGGAATCACTAAAATGGGCTGTAAATAATCTTTCCCTTTCTTCAGTGGTCTTTAGGTGAGGGCCCAAGAGTTTTATCCTGCAAATCCTTCCCAAACTGAGGAACTCAGGAAGGGGCTGGGTAAAAAATTCCATAGGATTTTTTACTGGGGAAAAAAACCCCAAAAACAGGCTGAGCTCATCTAGTTTCTAATCTCTCCTTCTCTATCACCATTTCTAATCTAGATCTGATTTTATGGAAAAGACTGCACTCTCTAAAGGGTCTAAATTGTGGGAATTCACTGCTGGAGGGTTTTGTTCCTGTCCAGCCCTTCCTGGCTCTGACTGCTGCTCGCTTTGGTACAGTTGTAGATGATTACAAGAGTCATTAAGCAGCATAAAATCATGCATGCTGGCTAATTAATGTGGAATTGATTCTCCTTTTAGTTCCATTTTTTTATGCCTGTTGAACTCCACTGGAATCAATAAAGGCAAGCTCAGTAAAGATTGCAGTAAAATTGATGTAAGTGAAGGACATCGGGTTGGAGTTTAATGAGTTATAAAATCCAAAGAAACAAAGAGAAAAATCAAACTTCCAGCTCCATCCATGTATTTATTGTAATTGTATGTGATCAGGAGCATTTGGGAAATTTCCCTCAATATCAGAGTCCAAGTGATGCATTGGAGACTCACTAGAGGACAAATGAAAGCTCTCAGAGTGATGTAAAAGAGGATGAAAACCCAAAAAAGTTCAAGCTGAGGCTCTGGAAGTTTCCATTCTTTACTCCCACCACAAACCCTCTCCAGATTTACAAAAAATCTTCCCAAACCTTCCTTCCATTTGCCAAGGGTTGCTATCTTCATCTCCTTTCACTACCCACCTTCAGTGCTCAACCCAGTCTCTGTCCTTACAGGTCTCAAGTCTAAGTTAGGAAGTTCTAACCCAATTTAAACCACAGAAAGAATTTAAAAATTAAAACTTCACCTCTGCACCCTGCTCTTAAAACTTGAGCCAACCAACATTTCTTTGGTTTCCTTTCTCCCTCATCTCACACTGCCCCTCTCAGAGCAGTTTCCCAAACTTTGGTTAAATACGATGTTTTCAGGAGTGTCACTGTGCTGTGACACATGAAGTGGGGCTGTCATGTCACATCATGGGATGTGACACAACACAATTTGATGGGCAAACCTGATCTGACACTGACNCTCTGTGCTAGGGCAGCCTGCACAAGGCATCAACCCCACAACTCCTGGAGATCTGTGTTTATCCAACCTCAGCTCATGTCACCCTTTCTGTGAGAGATACACACTAAATATTTGCTATTTATCCATTTCTTTTTTAGCTGTAGATTCAGCCCTTGACCTTTCAGGGCTGGCTGGAAGTGAGCAGTGCCAGATTTGCCTGCCGTGAATGTTTTGACAGCAGTTTTGCTGATGAGAGGATCAAGTTGTTTCCGTGCTCAAAACCAACCTGCTCTGTACAAAAAAAATGAAGAGTTTGCTTCAAAAGTAGTTGTATTTTACAGCCTTAATTATATTAGAGCTGGATAGAACACAGCTTTCACACCCATTCCTTCACAATTTTGGAAAACCAAATTAGAAAAATGAAAGAACTTCAGAAATTGTTGATTCCACACAGAAAATAAATAAATAAATAGTCAAATTTCTAAAAGCTGTGCTTAGGTTTTTTGCCCTCCGAGGCCTTTTCTGTGGATATCTCATGGCAGCTTTTGCTCAGATTCCCATCAAAAGTTAACTCCAGCAATTAGGCAGAAATACAGGAATATTTCTGTCATCCACATTCCATGATAACCACACCAACACATCCAGGCAGCCTCTCCTCAGGGCACATCTATTTTTTAAATGGAAATACACCCAGAAGGAGCTGAATTTTCTTCAGCCTCCCAGCCCAGAGAAGGTGCAGGAAGGGGTTTTTAACCCAGCCTTACTCATCTATTACAGCTCCATAAACTGTATTTGTCCTAAGGAGTCATCTGGAATTTATAACAGGCCAAAAATGGAGCCTGGGTAATTGGTCTAAAGAGGTTTCTTATTTATCCTCTCCATTTTTATGTTTAATACGGACTATCCAATGCCAATATCTCCAAATCACACAGGAGAGGTTTAAAAATCAATTTTCCCCTTATCCCTGGTAATCAATGGGATTCTTTTACCTTCCATGGCCATTTTGTCAGGGAGGTTTTGAACCAGATTCCTGCTTATTCCTTCAGATAAATTACACTGATTCATCCCACTGGAACATCTGCAGCATCAAAGAGTGCCTAAATCACCCACCAAGCTGTGTGCACATGTCAGCATTCCCTAAATTCTGCTGTAGGACCTTATTCCCTGGGACATATCTACTGTCTGCTTGCATCAGTAGGGAATTCCTCAGTGCAAGCAGCCGGATTTGCACCCAACAGAACAATACCCACACATTCCTCAGATCAGATCAAGAGTTTTGCCAAAAAAAACCCTCAAAAATTGCCTCATGCTTTAGGCTTTAGATTTACTCCATATGTAAAAGTGACCAGAATTAATTCTAATATATTTTTAAACATCACGATCCAAGTCAGTGTTCAAAGGGGATTCTTCAGAGGGTTTTTTTTCCCTCCCCAACAGCAGCTGCTGACTCACTCAGCTCTTAGTTGCTAAAATTTATGACAACAATAAAATGTTGAAGTCAACCTTCCTTGGAGGATGCAGCTCGGGCTGGAGAGTGTGCAGTCAAAATCCAGGGAAGTGGCACAGGGAGAGGGATCCTGGGATGGTCCCAACAATTCATCCCAACCAAATCTGTCTGCATTACTCCTCTTGGCATGCTCCAGGTGGTGTCAGGCTCAGGGAGATGAATCCCAAGGGATTTGGGCTCATCTGCAGCTCTGGCACATGCTGAGGGGAGAACAGACTGAGCAGGAACCAGGAAACTGCTCAGAAAGGGCTCCTGGAATTGCAGAATATCCTGAATTTGAAGGGATCCACATGGATCATCGAGTCCAACTCCTGACCCTGCACAGGTGACTGAGGTGGGAGTGGGGGTTGGAAATTGGGGTGGGGCTGCTCTTCACTGCAGTCATCAAACTCAGGAAAACCACATTTTCTCTGGAAAACCCTACGGAATCTGAGTTTTGTTCAAGCATCTCCAACAAACAGAGTCCAGAGCCACTCACAACACTTGGGTGGTTCATCCATCCTCTTCACAGCCCTTCCTGTTCTGGCCTCTTTATGTCTGATTAATTTGATTTACACTGATTGCATTGGTTATTAGGCAAAAAGTGTGAGCAGAATAAATGTAATAATAAAAATATAATAATGATAAATATAATAATAAAAATATAATTATAAAATATAATGATAAATATTATAATAGTATATACAGTAATAAAAATAATTATAAATATAAAAACCCTGCACTCAGCAGGTCAAGCACCATGTAGCAAGCTCATCCCTGCCAGTAAATTAAAATTTAATAGCAACCATTTGGTGAGAGATGTAGATTGAACATTGGGAAGGAATTGTTCCCTGGGAGGGAGGTGAGGCCCTGGCACAGGGTGTGGCTGCCCTGGATCCCCGGGAGTGCCCCAGGCCAGGCTGGAATAGCCCGGGACAGGGGGAGGGGTGGAATTTGATGAGTTGTAAAGGTCTCTATCAATGCAAACCTTTTGGATTTTATGGAAATGGTCCCCACTCTGTCAGTGGAGACCAAGGAGAAATGAGCTATTTAAGGGCAGCTTGGCCAGGAGGCAGAGAGGGTTGGGATAAAGTGTTGGAAGGCACTGAACCCTGGATATTTCACTGTTTGATGGGTCAGACATCACCAGTGACTCAGGCTCTGAGTCAGCCCCGCTGCCTCACGCTGCTGCTGGGGCCTGCAAGAGCCCCCTCACGTAACTGGAGATTTCACTTCATTGAGCAACCCACACACCCTAATTGGTGATGTTTTATTCTGTGCCTCAGCCTCTCTGGGTCACCTCATGCTCTGCAAAGCATCTAAAAAATCAAAGTCATTCTGTCCTCCAGGAACAAACGTTGCAGGGCCGTTTTTACTGCACATTTTCAGGGGAGTGGGACATCACTGAGGTGTTTCATTAACTCCAAGTTACTCTTCTGACTGTTTAGTCAGCCTGGGAGGAATTTCCAGTGCTGTGGAATTATCCAAAGGAGCAACAACAGGAAAAGTGGGATTTCTATTTCAGGAAGCCAATCCCCAAGGTGCAGGCGACTGCCTGAGCTGTTCTTCCTTTAATGAAGACACATTGACTATCTGCAGGAGCTTCTGGGAAACAGTTCTGTGTCCTCATGGCATCAGATTGGAAAAATCTGCCTGGAAAGTGGTGGAGTCCCCATTCCTGGAGGGATGGAAAAGCCATGGAGATGCTGCACTTGGGGGTAGGATTTAGTGGGGAAGATGCCAGAGCTGGGTCAGAGGTTGGACCCAGTCCTAGAGAACTTTACCAACCTGAAATTCCACAGTTCTGTGATTACTGAGACTGCAGGGCACTCCACACCATGAAACACTTCTGGAGGAGTTTCTGCTCCCCAGTCCCAGCCCTGTGATCCCCTGGGATACAGGAAGCAGCTCCCAAGGCAGGAATTCCCAGCATTAATCCAAATCCACAGTCCTGGCTCCTTTAACTGCCTCCAACTGTTGATACAAGCCTAACAATCTTGTTTAGGTATTTATAAACCATTAATAAATCATTAAACACTAATTATATTTCCTTTCTTTCTCCTTCCATTCAAGCTGCTCCTCTTGCTGGCCCTTCCTGCCATGAATATTTCCAGCCCACATTCCAAGGAACTATTCCATGAAGGATGGCTTTTAAATCATTTACCACTAACAAATGCTCTCAGCCATCCTAGCAGACAGCATCTGTTTATTTAAACGATCTGAGAGGACTCATTAATCCAGAACACACAATAAAATTGTCACTTTGGGTCAGGAAATGCTGTTTCCAGCCTTGACAAGGCCCAAGGAAGATCATATCTTGTGCTGTTAAGGATTTATCCAGAGAAGTTGGATCAAACCAAGACAGACACAAAACCCTCCCCACCTCTCAGAGCCAGACAAGCCCCAGCTCCTGCCCTGCTGAACTGTGAATTTCCAGCATGTTTAACTCAGTGAAACCCACACCCAGGATGGAATAAAACCCATAACTTTTACTCCTATCCATAATTTAGAACAACCTTCAGGCGTTTGCAATGGCTGAAATTAAATAGGAAATTAAACTATTCCCCCAAGGTGGTGGGGTGGAGGCAAAAAATGCATTTAGAAATAAGCACACAAGTAGTTCATGCTGCTTTTGTGGGGATTACTCAGCACAACTCCTTAGCAGTCCCCTGACACGTTTTTTAGGATATTCCCTGAAGCACCCTGATTTTAAGCTGCCTTAATGCCTCCAGCACGCTCCCAGCTCCCCCTTCCAAGTGCGTTCTCAGCCTGGAAAATTGTTTTTCACCCATTGTAAATCCATAAAAACCACACCAGGCCTCTCCATGGGCTGAAGGGCAGGTTATAGTGCATGGTCCCTCCTTTTTTGGGCGTTTTAAATTAGTACAGAAATGAAATTTGCTGTTATTGTAGAGTATAAATGAAGATATTCCCTTTCCATTGGGCCTTGCCTCAGGTAACCCTCAGACTTTTAAAAGTGCTGATGCTCCCAAATCTCAGCCTGAGCTGAGACAAACATTTCCTTTTGCAAAGAAATAAAACCTGGAAAATGTTAAACTTGGAGGCAGGAAAGGATGGGGCACCTGCAGAGCCCATGGGGTACTGGGAATGCCCCAAATTTTTCATCCCACAAAAGTGACAAAAATGGGAATTTGAGAAGGGGAAAGAAATCCCAATTCCTGTGGAAGGTTTATAATCCTTCCCTTCCTGCAGGAATAAACTGACATTTTAGGAGTGCTGCTTTTATTTAAATGCCACCCTGGCATGTAAATATTTGATTCCGTAATGATTATTGGCAGTCATGATAAAATAGCTCACGAGTTCACCCCATGAGTTTGTTTATTGCATGAAAGGATTTGCCCAGAAGCAAATTTTGGTGGTGATGAGAGGTTGTATTGACACAGAAAAAATTAAATGGGAATTTTATTGTCATAAAATATCAGGATTAAGCTAATCATACCCCAGCTGTCAGTGACAGAGAGAGGTTTATCAAAGCGTTGCTAAATTACAAGGTCGTGGAGGGGATTGGGTTTGGGGTTTTTTCTTTTCTGTATCATTTTGATATTAGATTAGACAAGAGTCTATCTCAACAGTGCACTCAGTTGCAATCTTTAACAGTTAACTGAGAAAATTCAGCTTTATGAACAGGAGGATATCAGTCATTAATCATTAATTATAAAACCTGAAGAGACAATACCATCAGGCTGACATTCAATACTGAGAGGAGAGCCATGAAACCACGGTGTGCACAATAAGTGGCCCTAATTATTGAAGGAGTTGCTGCATGGGGGGGTTGATCTGTTCAGGCAGTGCCACAGGAATCAGATTTGGGCCTGGTTTGAAGGAAAATGGGGCTCTGACAGCCAGGAGGGTGGGAAGGAGCTGGGAACAGCTGGAATGTGGGGCACAACATCCCAAAGCCACAATCCCAGGAATANCCAGCTCCTCCCCATCCTCCCAGCCAGGAATTTCTTCCCAAATCCCATCTAACTCTGCTCTCTATCCATTTGAAGCCATTCCCTGTGTCCTGTCCTTC
>VYZP01062052.1:0-16672 GCA_013400635.1 Hypocryptadius cinnamomeus | reverse complement strand
TTTTTATTTTGCAATGCAGTAAAATTTAGACAATCAAGAACATTATAATTTTACTTTAGAATGCTGCACTTTTTTTTTTCTTTAGATAATAAGAGGAAAATATTATAAAAATACAGTTGTGAATGTTCTTGATAAGAATTAAAGTGTAGATCTGCCTCCCCAGATCCCAGCATTAGGAACAAAACCACATATAAATATGTATATTTTTATTCATAAGATATCCTTTAAGGGAAAAAATAAACGGGAACTTGAATTATTTAGTCTTTTTAAGTGCCTTTCTGTTATACATGTTTTTATTTTGCATGCAAAGGGAGAAAGGCAGAAGTGAAAAGGAAGCAAATAATTAGTAGAGAATTGGAAGCAAAACTATTGCCCTCTGTAGTATGGAGAAAACCTCCAACATACCATTTTACTCTTGACCTTCAACCAAAAAAAAGCAAGTCCAAATATGAATCAACTGATTAATTGATTAATTAGTGAAACAAATTATCTCTCCTTGCAAGCTGAATCATGTAATAATTTTAACTGCTTTTGTTTTCTTCTCAGCTGGACCACAATATCAATATCAGCAACTCCTCAACTCTCTGCTTTCTCCACCCAGACAAATATCTAGACTTCCCTATCATTATACTGTTCTTTCCACCACTGTGCTACACACTGTAAGGGAAATGATACTAACAGCCCTCCTCTGGGAGCCAAACTCAGGCTTCTTTTCTCCAATGAAGTGCACAAGAACAGCCATGTATTCCTGTGTCATGATCTGAAAAAAAGCTCTGTGGGCTGAGAAGAATGTCATCTGCTCCTAAACAGATGAAGACATAAACCACAAGATCCTAAAGCAGGAAATACAGTGCAATGCTGAAAATTATTTTTTAAAGGAGAATTTTAAAGTTTTCAAAGGGAAATAAGAATTATGGTGTCCTAGACATCTTTTCAAACACCCACACCATTAGGGGGACATTTGACTTTTTGGATTCATTTGTTCCTCAGACCATCCATGTGTATAGTTCTCTTGTGCATGACAACAGATATATTCTGGGTATTCCCATATTTAAAGCATTGCAAGTTTCTCACAGCCATGATTTTGCATTCATGCTTATAACTATGTCTTTTCTAGATCAGTATCTTCCTGTCTTCATGAACAGGTGCCAAACTGAGCATCTTTCCCAACACGTACATGACTTGAGTTTCTTTTGGTCTCTGAGTCCATAGCCAGGCTATGCTCTGACAAAGACCACTTTCTTTCAAACTGTCCTGGGGCTTGAAGCATAAATTTAAAAGCTTTAATCATAGAATGGTTTAGAAGGGAAGGAATCTTAAAGATCATCCAGTTCTAATCTCTTGCCATGGTCAGGGACACCTTCTGCCACATCAGGCTGCCTAGAGTACCCCTTGTCCTCTCACTACACTCCATCCCTGATAAAGAGTTCCTCCCCTCTTTCCCATAGCCCCTTTAAGGCTAAGGGCAACAACAGTTCACTTCATAACATACTGGAGCAGCTGCAACATAGGACTAAAATAGTTTATTCCTGTCAGGCTGTAGAGGGCTGAAGTTGCCAACAGCATTTGCCACAGCATCTTAATGAAAGAGATCTAAGCAAGTAATACAGAGATGGTTTTGTTTTATCAATGGAGCTCAAAAGATTTTGCCCTGATGTGATGCATCTTGTGTGCATATACAAAAGTCATTATGAAAAAAATGCCTTCACAGATGGCTGCTAAATTTTTGCCATGTTTGTCAGATCTCCTGGCCTCTTTCAAGAATCCAGGTACACCCTCACCGTGTTTACGAAACTGAGCAGTCACATAACTCAGCCTACATAACAGAGGTGGAGATACAGAAGACAACAAACCATAGAAGAATAATTAGCATTCATGAAATCATTTTCTTCCCTGTTCTAAATCAGGTTTTTTTTTAACCCGAGCCATCAGCACAGCACATAATCTGGGATTATCTCATTGGAAATTCCTAAATCCTGGTCATCTTAGAGTTCATGCAGTTGGTATCAAACTAAAATCCCCTCAAAGGCCACTGGTCCAGCTCATGTCCCTGGTGCAGGTGACCTTGTGGCCCACACTGCAGGAGGCTTCAGCTGCATGGAACAGAGGCCATGCAGGAAAGAAAGCCCTAACAAGCCCTGGTTACACAGAGCTGCATCCCTGACCAAGAAGGAGTAGAACATAAGGCAGTGACATGTATGACTGCTTCCTTCCATTCTTGCAGGAAAGATGTTTTAGGCAACTTGATTCTGAAACAATGAGACATGCAGACTTGAGTTTGAAAGGAAGATTTTCAAGAATAAGGGAACTTTTTTTACTGTCTAGACAATGTCAGTACTGGGAATACCATAAACATTGCTCTGTTACTGAATATGAAGGCATTCCAACTCTGTTTTACTTCTTGTGAATATAACAGTTTATGACAATGAGCTATTTTTCCTTTGAGGAGAAAATGCAAATGGGAACAAAAGCCTTAAATAGGAAATGTTTAGATAATATGGCAAATGGCAGCAGTACTTGAACAACTAAAACATATACTCACATGCTCCTGTTTTATAGAATAAAAGACCTCTAATACATGTCAGGAGTGCCAAAATCACATTCACTTAGACTTGGAAGGATGCAGCTCAATCAAACAGTATAAACTGAATGTGGCACTTACCTGTTTAAGAACAGCTTCAGTAAGTTTTCTCTTTCCTTTCTCTCTGAAGAGCAGTGACAAACAGAACTTAGTATCAGGAGAGATAACATACAAAACCAGCATAAAGTTATAATAAAATTTAATTATTTTCTTCTTGAATCAAAAACAAAGAAAATATTGGACATCAGATGTTTTTCAAAAGGAACAAACATTTCATTACTAAAAATGTCACTTTGCCAAAAAGAGAGGAAAGGTATTCCATACTTTTTTTATTAAGTCAAACATTTTTATTAAATAAAAATGACTTAAAATACTCAAAACAAAATTTTCATGAAGAGATAAAATGATTTCATGAAATGATAAAAGGAAGAGATAGAAGAAACAGGTTTGAAAATATATGTACTAAACCCTGAAACCTGAATGTCAGCAGTTAAATACAAAGACAAGTTTATACAACTAGCATAAATTTGAAACATTATTAGAAGAATCAAGAGCTCCTATCAGCAAAAGGCCTACTTTACTTTCCTTGTAAAAATTTATAGCCTGCTTTAAAAGGCTTTATCTTAAAAAAAACCAAAACAAAAAAAACAAACCAAAACCAACCAAACAAAAACAAAACCCAAAACCAAAAACCCAAAACAATCTTTTCACTATAATTTATAGGCCTGTGTAGAGGTCTATACCATCTACTGCTACAACCAGACTACTTACAGCATTTATACTGGACTAGATATTTCTAGCTCACACTTTATGAAGAAAAACTGTGATAAATGTCTCTCTAGACACCAAAAAGCTCAACTTTCTAGAATTCGGTGAAGATACGGTAGTCTAATAAAACAGGAGTCAAAGAAAAAACATGTTAAGGGTTGTTTTTGAAAGGGGTGCATGAAAAACAATATCTCTCCATTTAAGACAAAATACAATATTACTAAGAATATTCTTTTAAGAGATACAAATTATTTCATTAATCAATAAATTACATTTTCTCTTATGGAACTAATCTTTGATGGCATCCATCTCATAAAACAACAGTTACTTTATAAACAACTTTTTGCCTAATGTCTATTCCAATGCAGATCAGTATGCAGAAAAATCACCTAAAAATCATATTTCCTTTTATGAACTGTTATGAAAAAAAGGTGTAATAGACTTTGGACATAGAAAGGTATTTGGATAATTACTGAAAGATGAAAACCAACAAAACAAAGTACAAAAATACATGGGGAAAACCTGAAAAGGAAATAATACCCAGCTGGTATTTATACTGGGAGAAATGGGCTGAGCTTTAAAGGAGATGGGCTCTCAGTTGCCATAGACCTTGGTACCAAAGCAGAAAAGCCAGTGCTGAAAGCCATGTAAGCACACTGCGATTATTGCTGCTGCTGGAGGGAACAAGAGGTACAAACAGAAAGAAGACATTTACTCCAGGAAAAGCTCAGGGTGGCAAAGATCAGGTAATTTGCAGAGGCTGTTCAGAATCACCTGCAGAAACTCCTTTCTGAAGTACTAATTGTTATCAACCAGCTTGTTTTAGAGAAATATAATTTGCTTCCTTGGGAAGAAACACGCTACAACTTCCTGAAAGGTGGCTGTAGTCAGGTGGAGGTTGGTCTCTTTCTCCAGGCAGCAACTGACAGAACCAGAGGACACAGTCCCAATCTGCACCAAGGGAAATACAGGTTGATATATGGAAAAAGTTTTTCATGGAAAAAGTCATAAAGTTCTGGAATCACCATCCCTAGATGTGTTTAAAAAAAGACTGGATGTGGCACTTGATGCCATGGTTTAGTTGAGGTGTTAGGGCATGGGTTGGACTCAGTGATCTTGGAGGTCTCTTCCAACCTCATTATTCTGTATCTTAATGTCTCTCCTGTCCTGCAAGACAGAAAGCTTCAGAAAATACCATCCAAGGGGCAGCCAGCAGAGATTCTGGAGCCTCTTTGTACTCTTGCTTATTCTGAATATATCTTTATAATTGGGAATACTACTGTCACTTTAAAAACAAACAAACAAACAAAAAAAAAACCAACAACAACAACAACAAAAACCCCAACAACGAAAACCTAACCAAACAAAACCCAAACAGAACTGATGAAGTTTTATAATTTCTGACCAAAGATCAAATAGGGCTTAACAAGTTCTTTATATTTAATCCTTTAAAAAAAAAAAAAATCCTGATTGTATTGACTGACTATACCATACCCGATTGTCTGTGACCCTAAAACTTTCCTTACTGATAAAATGTTACAGGAAACTTTGCTGGTGGAACTAGCCCCTTGTCACAGCTCAAGATGAAAACACTAGAAGAAAATAAGGTGTTACATGTTTGACTTTAACTTAAAAATACAAGCAAATGTAAACATTTGTATCCTCACAGAGAGAAGAAACCTAAAGATCAGAGCACATACTTCAGTAGATACCATGTCAGAAACCAGAGATGAAACCCTGCCCTTCAGTTTGATCTCCAAATGAGTAAAAAATGTGAGATACTTATAGCAAATACTCTCCTAATACATGCTGTTAGATGGAGCCACAGCATCAACACACCTAAATCCATTCCTTAAATGTGTGTTCTTAGCCTCAGAAGCATTGTACCTGAAATACAGTCATTACAGAGTATTGCCAGATTCTGGTGAATTGTAAAAGCAAAAAAGGCAACGTAATTTCTAGGGTTATTTTCGTGCTCATACCAGTTTTATAGCACGCAACAGAACACAAGGGTAAATCAAATAATAGTTTGCCAATCCTGCCCATCTCCTTTATGTTTTCCTTAGTGCTGTCTTTGTCCATCTGCTTCACTATCCACGGACAGTGGCCCTCTGATTGCAAAGGGTGTCCCTGGGGGACAGAGCAGTAAGGTTTTAACTGCATCGTGAAGATCTGGTTTTTAGCAAATAAAAATCTATTTGTCCTTCCTTTGCTTCTTTGGACATCTAGAGAGCTATGATATTTCTGGCAAGGTTGAAAACTCCTAAGTAAAAGGTGAAAAAAAAATAGGGTGAGACAGTAAAAGAGCTACAAAAATCTTATTTCAGAAGAGGAATTGGGGGAATCTGAGAAGAAAGAACATTTACCTTCATAGCTCAGAGACAGCTCTACAGTTGCGCACACCGCAGATTTTATTCAAGCTTGAACAATTTCACCTAGGTTTACAACTTCCAGCCTTCATTGTGATGTTCTATAAATCACATTTTTTTCAGGTCAAACCACAGACCCTGCAAGTCTTTTAAAGTCCCTGTCCTTTAGAAATAAGCCATAAGGCAACCTTTTCTCCTACTACAGCATCTTCATATCAGAAAAATGCCCATGCTATCTGCAGAAACTTCCTGGCAGGGGCTATGAACAGTACAGAGAGAGTAACAGACCTGCTAGCACAACCACTGCAGGCTGGGCAAGACAAAGATAGATGCTATTGGAAGAAGTGAGTCTCAGATTATGGCTATTACTCACACAATAGGAAAAGCAACCTTAATACTAAATGATTTTGATTTTTTTACAGATAAGTTTGCTTTATGTGTGAAACAACAAAGCCTGGATTTTTTTTTTTTTTAATCAAGTCCACACATATAAGAACTGGTAACAACAAATCAGGAACCTAATTTTCACAAAATATCAGTGAAATTTTCAGATTATAAAATTAGTAAGATTGAAAAAAATACCAGATATTTATAATTTTGGGAAATTTATTAGCCATAAAGTGGCTAGTGCCAGCTAGTTGTGCCCCTGCCTCAAGGACTGAACCAAGTGGAAAACACAAGCTGTAGTACAAAGTGCAGTTCTTTCAGGTCTGTACTAACAGGAAGTTACTTTTACTTCATCTGAAGGTAGCTTTGATGAAGAGTAATTTTGGCAGCAGGAAGCTACAGGGCCCTGTTCTGACATGGTAATATCCAAGAGATAACTAGGTTTTCTCTGTTAGCTCTGCAGTTCTTAGGCAGGAGGTATGTTTTGGTATTATATGATTAAAGAAGTGTGCAGTAGTCTAAGGAGTCCCAATTCATGTTCTTTTTGGCAAGGGACCAACTTCTTAGGCAATTCTTAACAACAACCATAAACACTCTGTTAAAGGACATCCTTTGAGCAATATTAATAATTTCCTGCCTATGTGCACATAGCATTAATGGCAAGATCCACACTGATGGATTACACAATGCATGTGTACATACTCAATCTTACCTTCTAGGCTTGGAGTCTGGCAAAAATGGGAGCTCCTAACCACCACATAATGTTGACTTCAATACTACTCCTGCAAAACTCAGATATTTTAATTAAAAAGCTTATCCTTAAATTAAAACACAGCATAATTTTAAGTGCTTTTATTAGTACAGTTAAATTCTTTTCTGCCTTAGAGTAAATCTAAAAAATAACCTGATTAGGCACTGTCAAAAAAGAAAAAAAATAAACACCCATCAATTTATGAACTGGTGACAATGATTTGACATTCCACCTTTCCAGCTGGCAAGGTCCTACAAATGCTAAATAACAGGTATGGACCTCTCTGAAGAAAGTATAGGTCTATGAATACTGAATCCAAGTCAGCTAACTTTTAAATCACACTGTGTGTGTCACTATACTGTTTATTATCCAGTCAATAACCAGCGCATACCTGGCAATTGAAGAACCAGGATTTGGGGGCAGTCTGTTTTTCATACACGCCCCTCAACACAGCTCAGCTCAAGTGTCAAATACAAAACTCAAAACTATTTTCTTCTGACTAAAGAAAAAGCAAGCCTGCCATGAGCAGCATTATTAGTGTCCTAGTGTTTTGTGTTGGGTGACTTTTCCTGAGGAAAAGCAATGAAAGGGAGTGCCTGGATTAAGAGAGGGCAGCGGTACTTGAGCACCTAAGCATTCATCTCTGCCACTAAAACCTAGGACCAGAGTTTAAGCCCCGTAGCTTCTTTTCGGAGCTCCCTTCGGTTCGCAGGCAGGCTGCACGGCAGCGTCAGGACTGAGCACCAAGATAAACGCCCACTCCTTCTTTATCTCGGCCGGCAGCGAAAACCCAGCTCCCGGCCCCAGCCGACGGATCCAGGAGCTATCCCGCCTCCCAGCTGGAAGGAGGGCCCCGGGGCGGTGCCGCCCGTGCCGCCACGGGAACAGCTGCGGGGATTCTGGGAGCGGCTGTCGGCTGCGCGTGGTCTGTGTCTGTCTGTGAGTGTGTGGGGCAGGCAGCCATGCGGTGCTGGAGGCTCCTTCTCTTGCCGGTGCTCGTCGCCGTCCTGGTCTCCGTCAGAGGTGAGGAGGGGTGGGAGTTGAGGAGCGGCGCTGCCGCGGCCCGGGGAGGCAGCGCTCCCCTGCCCTGAGCCCCTGGGGCGGGGGCCGGGCGCTGCCGCTCGCTTGGAGCCGGGCGGATCCCTGGCTGGCCGTGTCTCATAGAGCGGGGAAACTGCGCTCTCCCCCTCCAGGCTTTCTTTTTTGTTCTTCTTTCTTCTCATTTTACTCGCCGGAAAAGTACTCCTGAGGTTTCTGCTCGCCTTTCGCACTGGAAAGTGCCTGGTTTATCATCTGCGGTGAATACGTGATCCTCGCCCCAGGAGGGCCCTGGGGTGCAGGGTGGTCTTCGAAGGGGGTTTCGAGTCCTGGAGAGCTCGGCTGGAGCGCAGCTTCCATTTTAGGAAAGAAAGCGGAGTCACGGCAGTCCCGGGGCATCGGATAGTTACTCACCAGAAAGTCTGCCCTCACACGACAGCCTTTTAAAAAATAATTATGGCAAAACCGTACGGTGAAACACACTGGTATGTTTTCTGGGAAGCTTCTCGTTGCTTCAGTATGTATCAGGGACAATTCTCCTGAACCCTGATCAAAAAAGTCTGTATGTAATAGCACGTTGGTATTTGGTAAAAAGAAACATTTGGGGGTGGAGAAAGTAGTAAAGTCCCCGGTAAGAAGGCGTTTTTTCCAGGCAGAGGACTGCTGAACTGGCATATGCAGTCCAAACTGTCATTTCCCATTCATATGACTTGGTTTTAAGACATTTATTTCTTCTTTTACTATGTCAGTAAGCATACTTGTTGCTATGCCTAGGGTTTTTTGAGTTTTTTTCAAGTACTTCATAAAAGCAGCACTTCAAATCTTAAATATCTACCTCTTCACTTTGAAAGAGGAGGAAAAATGCATATTCCTAACATTGTTTAGAAGCTGTAGATAGTGCACACGTGATGCCAGATAAGCAGTTTGACCGCAAGGCTGCTTGAATTCAGTTCTGCTGTGGCCCTATTGTGGTTTTGATTTGCAGATTGCAAAAGCTGAGCTCTTGGAAAAAATAGTACAATTTTGTAGAAGCCACCTTTAAAACTGACAGATGACTCAGGCTGCTTACATTTATCATCTTACTACTTGTGTGGAAAATTTCCTCCTCTACTTCTGCAGGCAGTCCTCATGGTCATGGACAGTAATATCTTTGCTGTGATGCTCTTAACATGTGGAAGTATTTGGGGCCATTGGGAAACAGTGTCTTCCTAGACTTTTTGTCAAGAAGTGTAGAGATTAGAAGAGATGTCTGGATTGTACTTTACTGGAGGGAAGGTGCACAACAACTGCTTCTAAGAGTTTTGTTTTGAATTCTGAGGAAAATTATACTACTACTAAAAGCAATCTAAAAGATTGCTTTTAGAAAGCTAGGTAATTTATATGAGTACTGGTTAATGTCAATAATGCAAACTGAGTAGATAAGTTATAACTAGTTTGGACACTTTTTCCTTAAACAAAATGTGTAAGAATTTGAGAACTGCAGAGAATGTCAGCCTGGAGAGGGTGGGGCCCTCCAGGGAAATTTCAGATTTGTGCTCATGCCATCTTAAATGACAAAAGCAAAACCTGAG
This sequence comes from Hypocryptadius cinnamomeus, assembly GCA_013400635.1. Taxonomy (NCBI): domain Eukaryota; kingdom Metazoa; phylum Chordata; class Aves; order Passeriformes; family Zosteropidae; genus Hypocryptadius; species Hypocryptadius cinnamomeus. The sequence goes on along the minus strand of VYZP01062052.1, from coordinate 7,207 downwards.
AAAAACCATGCTTTTGAAAAACTTAATTTCACTGTTGATGGGCTGTCTGTAGTCTGAATTTACAGAACTGCTATAGAAAGTTAAGGGTCTTGCTTTATCAGCAGTTCAGCTGTTATGCAACTGTGTGGAGTTGACTATTTTCACTGGGGGACTGCCTGCTTTCATGATTCAAGTAGAAGAATCTGCTCTGGACTGGTAACTTCTTACAGGATCATTCATTTTAGGCACAGGAAAGTTGTTAGTGTTAAATCAATATTCAACGTATCAACAAGGATTTGAATGTATTATTAAGCAAGGGTGAACTGTGTTATTTGAGTTTGCTTAGAGAAAGAGTTGACAGTTTTAACCTCAAAGCTGCTATTTAAGTGTTGTCTCATGTGCCAAGTATGAACTCTGCTAGTCTGGCAGAGCTGGAATTTAGATATCGTTGGGGCTGTATCCATAGGAAGGTTAAATGTTTTTATATCACCAGTTTCTATAGGCAGTCTGACAACTTGCCCCTGCTGAGGGGCGGTATCTCTGTTTCTCTTTTTTTTTTTTTTCTCTGGTGCCCATCGAAGCCTGAACTGAGATGATTCAGCTTGATAAATCAGCAGATGACTCATCTGCATTGGGTTTGCTCTTCGGAGTGTTTGATGGGTGTTCCTGCCAGCACAAGGGAGTGGCAGAGCCTAGCATGGGAGAGTGAAAATGAGGTGGGGACAGGGAAGAAAGGGCAAGAGGCTTCCTGCTGTGGCTGGCTGTGAGGTGTGAGACCGACTCAGCCATTTTATACCTGCAAAATCATCAGGTTAGCCCTATGTCTAATTTGAGGCATGTGGTTTTCAAAATACAATGCAAAAAAAAAGCACGACTTCTGTACAATGTGTATGAAGACCACAGCAGATGAAGAATCAAACAAAAAAAAAGCCTTGCATGATACTCCACACATGAACTTGATGATCTTAGAGGTCTAAACCAAGCTCAATGATTCTCTGTGATTCTGTGCATGATGGGCAGCAAGAAACTGCTGCATTCAGACACGAGGCTCAAGAGTCTCCCTTATCTACTGTAGAAAGATCAAAGCATGAAAAGCTGTCTGCTTACTGTGGACCTGGAGTTTGGACTGGGATATATGGTTTAGGTATCTATTGCAAGAATTGGGGAGAGCTTGTTGATTGAAACACAGCTGCCAAAAGGAGGTGAGCAAAATACAGGCTGGAAAATGAGATACCCTGTCACCATCTTAATGAAGAGGTTTCGTACCTTCTTGGTGATTTCTCATGGGCAGCTCCTCGCAGTACCGACTCCTTCTTCACATCACAACCAACAAACTTTCTCATCTCCTCCACCAGCCAACCTACTCTTTTACAATACCCATCCTAACTGGCTCTAGCTGTGGCCTATTAAGGGCAGGCCTGTTTCTGATGCTTGATAATTAACACAGGTGTAACCCCTTAGGGGTGAGATTACCTTCATTACTATCTCTATGGTTCCATCCATCCACAGTACCCATGTTGTAAGATCAGTAGCCTGGGGTGAAGTGCGGGTGGAGACCCCTTCTTTCTAAGACCTCTGTAATTAGAGGGCCCAGAGGCAAGGAGGGAAAACGTTGAGCTCCTGACTTCTTGATGAGGCAGTTCAGTGTTGAGAGAGATGACTAGTTGGATGGAAGATGGTGAGATGATCCTGTCTGTAATCCAGTAGATGGGGCTTTCTGCTGGGACAGGGAGGTGCTGTAGGGACTCCGGGAGACTGAGCTCTGCTTTGTGGGCTCTGGAGTTGTTTGCCTTTTAAATCTGATTTTAAAAACTTAACAAAACCAATAATAAGCCAATAAGCCACCCCATAGTTTTCATTGGAAAAATTTCAGTAGCAGTGCTAGAATGCATACATGACAGCATGAACTTTAAAAATGCAGCACGTGTTTCTCTATCTTTCTATCTTCTCTAATGTGAAATGGCTAATAATTTTTTTATGTGGCATCATATAAAATGGCCACTGCACTGTTATATCAAAATGATGTCACTGCAACAATCCATAAGCTTTCCTTAAGCTATAACTGTTAGTTACAGTGATTTAACTTGGCAAGAGCTAAGTGTGAGTCAGCCTACTGCCATCTAGCCAAGAAATTTCAATATTTTCCTGACGTTACTCTGGTTCATGTGATTGGTTCGCCTGTGCTTGAGACTCTTGCCTACTTTAACTCTTGCTGTCTTGAACTTCCCACTGAAATGACTTTGTATTTCATCAGGTGTCAGCTGTGTTAGAAAATGCAATGATAGTAGTAGTCACTGATTAAGATCATTTTGATAGGATCATTCCACTTTCTTCTAGCCTTCTGCAAACTGCTTTTGCATGCTCTGGCACAGGAACCTCCTCTTTGGAGTCTAGTAAAAATGCTTTAAGAGAAATTATGAGCAAAACAGTCTCAGCTCATGGGACTTTTACATAAATTAGCTGTCAGTTAATGCAAACTTCTAATCATGGGTTTGAGAATTGAGAGAAAAAAGTTGATCCATCAAACCCTGAAGGCCCTCCCTCTTCCCTGCTTTAATTTTAAGCCCAACAACACTACCTACTCTATATCAGCTTCCCTGGTTTTCACTGCCGGTGGTGCTCAGCCCATCTTCTGCTCCTTTGCTGGGGTAACATGCAGAGCAAGAAGGTTGTAATGAGCTTGATGGTGTCTTTCTGCTTCTCCTTCATGCTGATCTTCCTCTGCTCCTCTTTGATTTTCAGTGTCCCACCCCCTATGAGGGTCACTTATGGTCCCTCAGGGCTGTCAGTGTTCTCTTGTGGGTGGCCCTGATGTGAGTGGCCACACTCCCTCAGGGATGTCTTTGCCATAGTACCTCCAGCAGGTCTCCTGTTGGCATGGAACCTCTACTGCCCAGAGCACATCTACAACCACGTGTTCCCTCTCCAGTCTCCCCCTGTGAGTCTCTCAAACCATGTCTTCCTGTGTCTCCTGTCCCTGCTGGCTGACTCTTTATATGTGCTCCAGCAGGAATACTCTGTGCTCCTGAGACTAGTAGAAGGTTTGGTGGTGTTGGAGTTTAGGATCTTTCCTATTGCTTCTTTCTCTCGCGGAATTTTGTCCCATCTGTCCCTAAGAAACCAGGACTGATACTTAGGAGAGTGGACAGAAGTTTCCACAGGAAGGGTGTGGCTGGCCACTCTCTCAGCTGGGGGATTTCTCTTGGAGGGGCAGAGATACCACGAGGGCTGGGGAAAAAGGGGCTAGGGCAGCTCCTAGCTCTCTTGACTTCAGAGGAGGATAGTCAAGCTGTTGCTTGGTGGAGGAATTCGCTGCCAGAGCCCAGCCTTGCCCTGTTTTCTCCTGCCATGGGTGAGCCTTTGCTCATGACAGCAGCCATTGAACTGGGACCTTATTGGCACCCTGCCTCACTGGAAAGGACCTTGCCATCTGCTCGGGTGCCTCAGGGGAAAAAACTGATAACTGCAGCCCTCTTCCCCTTTCCTGGCTGCGTGTGGCAGCTGCTGAGGAGGAGCCCACCTGCTGCTGCCCAGCCCTGCTGCTTCGGGTTTTTTCGCTGCACTCTAGCCCACACCCCCTGCCTGCTGGGACACCCCATGGCCCCTGCAGCAGCTGTGGAGTTTCTGTTCCTCTCCTGCTCCCCCGGCTGAGCCCACCCTGCCATTCCAGCCGCCTCTCCGAGGTTCCTGCTGCAGCCCATTTCGCCATCCAGCCCACCCACCATTACCGCGTGAGGGCGGTGCGGCTGAGCTGGCGCACAGCGCCCCCTGCAGGCGCGGGGGAATCACAGCACCTGTCGTGGCAGGCCGGGAGCCAGCAGCGCCCCTGCCGGCTGCGATCGGAACTGCTCCGAAGGGAAGCGCCTGCAGCCGAGAGGGCTGGGCCTGGGTTCCTCCTGGCTCTGTCTGCTGTTGCTGCCGGTGAGATTGTTTGTTTGTCTTCTTATCCATACACATACCAGTAAATTAGTTATTCCTTTTCCCATATCTTTGTCTGAAATCCCCGTCATTTCCAAGTTATAGTAATTCAGAGGGAGAGGGGTCATAGTCTCTATTCCTGCCTCCTTTGGCAGACACCTGTCTTTCAAACCAAGACAGGTGTGCACTAGCAGTGTCAGTGCCACTGTGACATAACTGTAAGTGACACTGGGCAGTTCATGGCCTCTTCCCAGACAGGGCAGCCTGCTGCTGAAACCCTGCCAAGTTCATGTCCTGTACTTTCACTGACCAATGGAATAGAATCACAGGATGGTTTGTGGTGGAAGAGACCTTAAAGGTCATGTAGTTCGAATCCCCTGCTATGGGCCTGGACACCTTCCATGAGACCAGGTTGCTCAAAGCCCCATCCAACCTGAACATTTCCAGGAATGGATCATCCATGCAACACATTCTTGAGCAACCTGTACCCAGGAATTGTTTGGACATAAATCTTCAGATACCTACATCTTGTGTCTCCAAAACACATGGCATAGTTTTGAAGTAAATTAAGACTATTTATGGTACATAACAGCACATATCTAATTTCTTTATCATTTTTTCAAAGACCTCCTAGTAGGTAATTCCTGGTCCTCAAGTGATAAGGACTTCTTCCTTGGAGATTTCAATTGCTGCAGGAGGATAAACATAACCTTGTGTTCTAATTCTGGCGTCCCAGGGGCTGTCTGGTACTTTTTCACCCAGTTAAAATTGGGGTAAATGGCTATCTGTGAGATTGCTATGATGACTTCCTACATTTGTGTTAACTGGCTCCCCCCCAGCTTCATAGAGTTGAGGTTTGCTCTTCCTGGAGTGCATTTTGGAGTGAGACGTTGTACAGTTCAACCTTTCTAGATATCAGGGGATTAGAAGGAATATGATACACCTGCTCTGCTCCACAATCTTCCCCTCATTCTTCGACAGCTGTGGTTTTGAGATTATTACTGCTAAGCCTAACCAAGGCTGCATTCCATCATGCCAACACACACATATGTTTGTTGCATCTAGGGTGCCACCTACATTACCTTTCCAAGTAGAAAACTAGCAACTCCTGTCTGGCTTTACTGCTGCGTGGACTGGTGTTGTGAAGATAAAGGGGGCTGCTGTACTTGCCAAGCTTCTTCAAATTTCCCTTTCTCCCATCACATTTACTATTTCAACAACTTTTCATGCATGTCCTATTATTCCACTGATTTCACACTGCCTGATTGCTTGCACTGTGGCTTCCTGAGACAAGTCTAAGCTGTGTTTTCTCCCTCAGTACATGAGCAGAAATTTCATGGACCTACCTGGCTAAAAATAGCTTTCTTTTGTGCCCACACCGTAAGCCTGTACTGGCAAGTCTGGCTAACTGGTCAACCTGGTTACTATGTTTCTTAAATTGCCTCTGAATTTCAGATATTCTTATTTACATCATATGTTCAAGTAGATGTTTCTTTGAGTAGCTGTTGTATTACTTTCTTCTGATGTTGAAAATGGTTTTCCTCGTTGCTGCTGATTAACATGACTCCAATCTTTGAGCCTTTTCTGGACTACATTAGTGATCACTCACGGGGCTGTGTGTATGTATTCTCAGGGCTTCTGGGGCTCCCAAGCATGTTCTAAGGCTAACAGAGGCCATTACTTCTGCAAATTCATGGCAGCCTCTTCAGCATATAACTTGTCATATGCTGGGGCATTTTATAGCCTGGGGAGTTCAGCCTTCATGTTGATTTGCTGGCTTCAGATTAATCAGTTCAGGCTGGGGAAAGACAAAGATTACATGGTGCCCATTACTTAGTACTGAAGGTTTTTCCTTCAATCAATATATCATCAATACCATGGAAAAATTCTTCAGAGGTGTTGTCTTGAACCTTTGTGGATGGTGCCATGGAAGATGGTAGGGTTGCGTTCCTACCCCTTGTAACAGCCAGTTCCAGATATATTGCATACCATTCCAGGTGAAGGCACACCCAAAGCTAGTGTTTCGAAGGTTGCTTGGTATCATACAAGGTAGTTTTAGGGTTTTTTTCATTTAAAAAGGATAATTTCTCTCTATGTTTGTAAATTCTAGTCTGGAAAAGATTTCCCAGCTTGCTACAGCAAATTGGTTGCTCCTTCCACAGGTACAGTTTTCACCTGTTGAAAAGAAATGCAGTGATAGTCATCACAAATTCCTTTTAAACTGTTTTAGTCTTTGCATTTGATGTGACCGTGAAGCCCAGAATAATAAGATCCAGAAGGTTTTTTTTACAAAGAATTCCAAAAAGTCATAAGGCAAATTCCTGTGAAAGTCCAAGAACTTATATCTTTGTGGTGTAAGGTCTGTTTATGATAGTGGTTTTTTGTGGTGTAAGGCCTGTTTACTACAGTGTTTCGAAATACTGAACAGGTTTTTTAAATGTAGAACAGTGCCTTTAAAATATATAGTTGACAAGTCAAATGCAGGAGTAATGCAGATGCATTTTGGGAAAAAAGATTATTTTGAAAGAAAGCATTTACATTTTAAGTCAGGTCTGATCACACAGCATCATTGGCTGCATAACAAGTGCATTTGGCTTACTCCATATCACTTTGGTACTTCAGTCGTTTGTGAAGTGTCCACATGCTATAAACATCTAAAAATGGCATCCTTAACAGTACTTGTAAAAGGAATGCCTCTTTCCTGGGGCAGTGGTTAGTTAAATGCAGATGTTAATTCTGCTCTACCACATAGCTTGCTTCCTGTAAAACTCCCATTGGATCTCTTCTTGCTCCCAATTTTTTCACAGGAAGTGGTATCCATTTCTTGATATGAGTAAAGTATCCACAAAGCTCATTTCACTCTGAGCCCAGGAGTTTTAATCATGGTAAAATCAAACTTTTTTAGGATAGCAGTTGTTCTTTCATTGGTTAAAAGTTAAACTCAGTATACAAGTTAATCTTTCCATGAAACAGAAGTTCTTGTGGATTAAACACTCATCAATTTAATTGATAAAAATCTGATTTTAATTATCAAACTCTCTTTGCATGCTTTTTTGCTTAACCACAGAAAAATGTTGCTTGTGTATTTTCTGTTTGTGAAGAAATCTGACATTCTGAGGATAACATAAAGTGAAAAATTTTGAAACTGATATTTTCAGGAAAGCAAATTCAAGCAGTATTGGTAGGATTACTGTTTTTATAACTGACACAAAAATATTGCACTCTAAACCTTCTGTTGCTGGGAAAAGTGCAGTTAGAGTGTTTAGGCTTATATTTTATTGGTAGAAAAACTCTGCAAAGGGGTGCTCCC
>VYZP01062051.1:2321-15425 GCA_013400635.1 Hypocryptadius cinnamomeus | reverse complement strand
GAGCTCATTATTATTTATATCTTTGAAACATTATATTCATAGCTGTGTAACCAGTTAAATGTGAAAGATTTGAGGAAAGGAGAGAAAAAGAAGGGAACAATAGTCTATAAACCAGAAAGAATAAGGCTATAATAGAGGACAAAATGTTCTGAAATGAATTACCTAATCCAAGATATGGATTTGCCAGCCTGCACTAGCAACATTTGGGACAAACACAGTGGGAATTCTGCTTTAGTCAGCTCACATCTCAGTGAGAAGGCTGCAAACCAAAATGCATCCCCCTTGCTACACACTGCTTTACAAGAGGGGAGGGNAGCTGCTTCCTTTGTGCAGTCAGGATGAGAAAGGCACTCTGGGATGTACATCCTCTAAACGTGGGCAAGTCCTTGGCTTTTTTTCTTTTCCCAGAGTAGCTGAGCCTCAAAGCCAGGATCCTGTCTTTGCTGGACCATGGAGGCTTTATCATTCTCTTCCTATTTTTTTTTCCTTTTTTGTTCAAGATTGGCTTTTACTTGGCTCTAAAACATAGCCAGAAGAAATAAATGTGAGAGGAACTATGTCAGTGAGATGTCTGCTGAGGACCTGACACTGCTATCCTAAAATCAATGGCAAGACTTCAAAAGACAAAGGATCAGACTTTCAGGTGGTTTGAAGTTGTCAGTGAAGGAAACCAAACTCTCAAACACTGTAAATTAACTATACATGGGTAATTGACACTTCCCTATCAGGGACACGGAAATCCTTGGGAAGGATCCCAGGGTGACCCTAGGTGGGCACCAAAAAACCCCTTTTTGACTGATTTCCCCAGAACAATTGAGCTCTTTATCACCCAGTCCACCTCAGCCTTGTCTACTTTTAAACTACATTTAGCATAACACATTTCTACATTACACTTAAATTTACATTATGCTTATATTTAACTAAATAATTAACTAAATAATTAATATATACCAATATATTTAACTATATTTCAACACCGCTTTACCTTCTTCTCATTAGCTGAAGAGAAAAATAATCAAGAAAATGAACATTACTCTCTGTATCTAGCTTTAGTTTCACATCAATAGGCAAGAAAAGGTGATGATAAAAGCAAAGGCAGCATTTGTAGAGCTGGTGATACAACTGCAGAATTTGAGATTTTCTTTGAGTTATTCTTTGAGTTTGTCATACCTGGCCTACATACAATAAAATGTAATTTCAGGAGATGCTGTGCATGTTTCATTGACTGTTGAACTTCACCAGCCCTTATTTTATTTATTCTTTAATACTTAATATTTTACTTAAAGTTTCATAACCTGAGCCAGAGAGAGCTCTGATTTCAGGAGGAGGAAGCCAAGTTAGTCCATAGTAGTATCAAGAGCATATTGATCAGTAGATGCAAGAGTGAAGGAAATTCTGCCTTCTATTTCAAACAGAAAGGGCATGGACTCATCTTGTGGTGGGCCTACACAACTTTTGTGTATTGAAAACAAGGAAAACTTCAGGAACAGGAGGAAGGGAATGGAAATTAGCTTTGCTTGCTTAAAAATGCCAGAAAATATTATATCTCAAACTTATATTTTCAATGGAAAGTAAAAGAGAAAGATATTGCTAATAAAGATTTTGTGAGCATGAAATGCTCAAAAATAAATCTTGAAACTCAAACAGCAGTTTAATACTAAGAATTTTCACTTCACAATAGATACAATGAATATTGAGAGTTTTTTCCCTCAGGATTAATCCCATCATACAGGATTGTTTGATGAAAATTACACCTTCTGCTTAAAAAACCTGCACTTTTAGTAGAATCCTTTTCATTGAACATATTGTCCATTCTCAAGTTTTACACCAAGCTCTTTTATGTTTTCCTTTGTCCCTAAATGCTCACATTGGTTTCTATTCAAATAATATTCATATTTCAGATAAAGAAAAATTTGAGTGTTGACATAAAGCACATGAGGAACTGGCCACCTAGACCTTGAATCTGGATAATTTGTAAATCTGCTTGTGTAGGCTGGCAATAGTAATAAAAACTCATTAATCATGTAAGGCTGTGGTGCACACTCCTCTACAATAGCCCTGCAGCATTTCTTTGCTGTGGGGACAACATGCTTCATAAACTCAAATTAGTGAGCTGCAAAAGCTAATTGAATGCACGTGTGAGGCTTTGCCTGGGGATAGCACAGAAAGGTCAGGTGGTTTTCCAGTTTTATTACTTGGTAAAGAGCAGCTGAGAGGTTCCTGTGCAGCCGAGGAAGTCAGTGTAGAAATTATCTGATTTTCTGCTTCTTTTCTACAGTGGCCTAATTTTTTATTTCAGTGTGGAAATTTTCAGCCAAAGGAAAGAGGGCAATCCACAGGTTGTTGGCCAAACTGGGGGTGAGTGTGAATTTGTGGACTGGAGGAACTGGCACTGCCCAGTTCTCCTTGGTTTCCCCAGGTTTGTGTTACAGCAGACACAGAGAGCAAGCAACAAAGAGTGACTGATTTAGATTCTTGCTCTCAGTTATTGAGATTTTTAGATAACATCATCCCAGGGAAATTTTGAGGCCAAAAACTGTCAAAAATCCTACAAGACCCTTTACATACTTACCCCATGCTCTCTCTCTGAGAAGGCTGAGAAGAGATTTAAGGTCCAAAATGAAAACAGATCCTTTGCCTAATGCATATCAAAGAGCTAATCATCTGTATCTTACTGCCCATGGAAATGATCTTGTTGCTGGATGAGTGGTTCACTGAGCTTTAGTTTTGATTTTATATTAAATAAGTTCATTATAAGATCGGGAACCTGTTGAAGGCTTTATGGCTATTATATTTACTGCAGTATTTACTGATATAAGTCAAAATATACACAATGCAACAAAACACTGATGTGGCATAACCATATTAATGTCTTATTCTATTTGTGTACTACCACAATAATCAAATGGACTGAATGTGTACTAGATTAAAGATTAAAACTCTTTCCCCCAAAAGATTTAGGCAAATTAAGATATCAGAATTCCAATTTGGGGAAAAAAAATATTCTGATTTTACTCTATTATCAGCAGAAGTGCAATGTGAAGATAACACAACCTAGAACATTCTGCAGAAAAAGAAGCTGTATTTCAAATTTTGATGATTTGTCTATGTGGCATCTGTTCACTGGAGGAGAGGGCTGGTTTTGATATTATTGTTCAAGAAGAGTTCCTTGCCCAGTGTATTGTTCCATACCTCACTAGAAATCTGAAGTGGAAGAGCCCATGTGTAGCATTACCATATTTTAGAGAAAAAACAAAGAAAGCATTGTTCAGATCACTGATGATGACCCACACCTCTTTAGCTCAGCAATTGCAGTTGAGACACAACAAATGAGAGACCAAGTGTAAGAAATCAGCAAGATTTTGTTTTCATTTCAGAAATGCCATCAAATACAGTTACTCCATTTTCAAAGGCTAATGGGGTATGTGGGGAAAAAAAAAAAAGAAAAGGAAAATTTTAACCTCCAGCTACAAATATTGAGCAAGATGATCAATAAGGGTGTGAATCTCAGAGTGGCCAGAACTATGTAAATCTCCAATAGCAGAAAAGGGATGCTGGCAAAATACTGTGCAGCCTTTTCCCTCTACCCTGACAGGTTTCCTGATTTCACACAGTTAAATCCAGCTGCAGCTATTTCAGCCCTCCAGGTTCAGCATGGAGGAGTTGGCTTCGTTCTGCATAATCGAAAATAAAACTAATTCCACAGTGCTCTTTATAGCTGGTCATTAGCAGGATATCTAGAGCAGGGAAAAGGAGATGCAATGTGACTTCAAAAAGTGCCTTGATCCAGCAACTTCAACAGCAAATTGCTTTTGACCACATGTACACTCAGGTGCTCCTCAGCCCTGAAATCCAAGAACATTTCACTTCCTAATAAGAATAAATTGGTATGTATTTTAAATTAGTTCCCTCAGTTTTGATACATACTGCAAGCTCTGATGTTGGTGGCAGATATTTTCTCTGAAGGGTGTTTTTGCACACTATTTTTTCCTGCTCCTTAGGTTAGACAGCTATTTAGGCATTTAGCTTGTCTTCAGCTACCAAACACAAGTGTAGGAAATTACATTAATTTGGCAGTTATTAGATTTGTTAGTGCTTTTTCATCTCTTACTATTAAATAATGGGATCTGAGTGTTATTTTAAAAGGCAAATGTCTTGCTGTTCCTTGGAAGGGTATTAAGAGGAAGAAATGGCTAAGATTTGATTTCATGAAGGCTTAACTTCAGCTTTCTACAGTTGGAACTCTTGTCCTGTATCTCTCACTTGTCCTAACAGCTGCAAGCTGTGGGCAAATATGAACATGAATCTTGCAGGGTATCTGGATTATAATTTTTTTTTTTTTTTTTTGGTCAGACGTTTCTTAATTTTAATTTATCTGGTAAAACCAGGCTTAGTTTGTGTGGTTTTCCTCCTACCCTTCATCGTCTAGGCTGCTAATTTGTTTCAGGACTCTAGGAAATTTATTGCAATTCTGTTGACAAAGAATAATTCTATGAAACATCTTTAGTTACACACAAAATCAGTTTTCTTAAATAAGAGGGAAAGGACAACATTCATCATTGTCCTACTCGATGTATAACCTGTAGGGTGGCAGTCGCTGTATGAACATTTTCTCTCTGTAATGGATTTCCACCAGAGGCCCTCACCTGGGGCTCCCTGAATGTGTGACACCTCTGTCTAGGACACGAGGAGAGAGTATTTTTTCTTTATTTCAGTTTGTTGGAACACTAGTACAGATAATAACTGGCAAAAGGACTGTGGTCCAGTACTTAAAGAATTTGTCCTGATGTTAGATTATAATTGCCAGATCAGCAGAGGTGCAGAGCTAGGTAGGGGAGCAATACAAATACACAAATAGGCTATGCACAGCAGAGCAGTCATGGCAAACCAAGCAGCCTGATTTTCCTACAAACAAGGCAAATCTCTTTTCAGGCCTTCATCTTCCTTGAATCCTTACATTGGAAACTTTTCCTTCCTGGTCCACCTTCAAACACAGCTAATTGCAGGACCTGTCCTCTTATGTCTGTAAATTCTTTGTCCCTGGAGCCACAGCCTTTCTCAAATTATTTCCTCTACATCCTCAAATGCATCACAAATAGTTTGGAGGATCTGAACAAAGTTCCAACACAGTTTATTTGGAGTGCCTGGCTCAGATTTACAGGTGTGAGGTATCAAATGATCTTTATGAGTCCCTTCCAGCCTGAGATTCTCTGGGATTCTGTGCAGTCTGTATATACCAGGACAGGCTCTCTGTCCATATAATTCAATGCCAAAGAACATAACAGAGAGAATTGGGAAATGAAGCACTGATATTAATCAAATATTAAAAGAAGCCTTGTGCACAGGAAAGTTCTACAGTTCCACATGGCAGAAGTGCAGATGCATTACTGCCATAATGACAAACCAAGCAGCCTGATTTTCCTGTGAGCAAAGAATAACCCTAAACATTGCTGTTTCCATAGATTCCAGGCATTTTATATTAATTTTTCTACTTTATCTCAGCCAAACAAAGAACATTCCTTTCTCAGTGACAACAGAACTGTAATTCTTTAATCTAATGTGTCATTTCTTTCTAATACCTCACTGTGACACTGAACACCTGCAGTACCTTAGGGGTCAGTGTAGGAAATGCACATGGCAAATCCCACAGCATGTTACATTTTGGAAAATACAACTGTGAGCCACATGGAAACCAAAAGCTTTTTATCAGCAGCACTGAAACTGGGATGGCAAAGAAGACAACAGATTCAGCAATTGACACCCTGTGCCCTCTGTCCTGCCTCAGGGGAATGGACTCCGTGGCCTCCTGAGTCCCATTTTCTGTGACCAGCATTCCATGTCAGAGCTTGCTCACTCTTCCAGGGAGTGCACAGTGGGGCACAGCAACCTCCTGCCTTTTGCTCTGTTTTTTTCTACCCACAGCAGTCAGAGGTCTGCTGGTGACCCAAATTAAACTTCTGGCAGCTGGGGACAGCCAAACCTGAAGCTCAGACTGATAAAGGAATATGGAGTGCCTTCCACAAGTAAAGCCATATAGAAAGGTAGTCTGCATTTTACATCCCATTTGATAAACTGCAAACAAACTTGGCATGAAAAGTTTTTAATCAGTGAAGCTTGCTGCAGTGTATTCATTACTGTTACAAAATGGGATTACAGTTATTCAGGATAGAGTTGTACGCTTCATATATTTTTATTGTTATTTATTTTAAGGAATATTTTTACACTGAGGCATAAAAGATTATATGCTATTACTTGTTTAACAGTTAAATATGACACTGGCAATATTCATCAACATTTCCCTACTATCATTCCTAAAATTAGTTTTCTAGCAGACATTTGGGTATCTGGACCAATTTTCAGAAATGATGAACATCTCCAGTTTCCACTAGCAACTCAGTCTATTTGCTGTACCAGTGTATACTCCTAAGCACAAATTTCAGAAATTACTTTTAGCTATCTGTGTTCACAAAACTTGGATATGATGTTGCTCAGTAATTAGGTTTTGTGGTTCTCCTCCCCCCACACATTTTTTTCTCTGTTAACTGGTGGTGAGTAGATAATGATTTCTATTAAAAACACCTCTCTTACAATTTTCATCTATACTGAAAACACACACAGATTATGAGGATGAACTGCAAGTAGTTTTCAGCTGCGATTCCTACATTTTCCATACTTTTACTACATGTGAATAGAAAAGAAGGGTAGCTGGAAAATTTCAATTTTATTTTCTTCTCACACCTCGTTTTTCCATCTCTAAAATCCAAGTGAATCTTCCTCTGCCCTCTGTGTAGGTCAAGAAACTGTGTAAACGTGACACCTTTTCAAATAATGCCATAAAATCCTCTGTAGGAGAAATATCTCTGCCTTTACAGCTGCATCTTCTGGTTTCTCTAAAATTCATAAAACTTGAAATACTGAGAAGTCTGGTGCTGTACATTTGTAAGAGTTTATACCAAGAATAATTCTTTTATACATCGCAAAAAAACTTAAATAAAACTTAAAGATTTACTTCCGTCGTATTTCCTACCCATTTTTCGCAGCCTTAGGAATAAATTTTGAAGGAAAGTACACATTACCTGTAGTAATCTGTGTATCCCTTCTCTCCCCTGGTCACAGGAAACCACACAAGTTATGCTTTTAATAAGTCTCTCTTAATATAAGCATTGTCAGACAGCACAGTTTTGTTACGGAGAGATCTTTCAAAGTGGCATGACAGAGGGAGAGGTTTATGAGTGCCTTTGCTAAGCAAGGAAGATGCAGTAATTGAAAGTGCCCACGGGCTTGGAGATTTATTGTGAAGGGAAGTGTGCTGTAAACAAGAGTAACATTAAGGATTTGACTGTAATAATTCAATCTATCTTAGTTTACAAAAAAAAAAAAGTCTAAGTTTTCAAGTAGTAAGGTCTTGTTTACAAATAATTTGCAGCCTTCATGATGGTGGCCACTTTTAAAACCTCCCAGATGACAGCATTTTATAAAATGTAAGATATTACTACCCAAGCACAAGTGTGTAATTTGAACCAAGTGCATCTTTCATTGACAGGGGTTCAACCTCTCTGCAGTTGAGTGTGTGGGACTGAGACTAAAGCAGAGCAATTTTCCTTTGTGGCTGAGCAAACAGATCCAGGTGGGATTCCCAGGTTAGGGCTGGGAGGGTGCAGGATCTGCTGAGGTGGAAGATGACTCCATTTGGCAGCAGCAGTCACATCATCCTGCACTAAATTCTCCAGTACACCTGGGCAATCCCAGGCTCTCTAAATTTGGTCCTTTTCCTTGCGTAACCAAGCACAGGATGGTGCTGCCCAGGCATAGCTGGGCAGGCCACACTGGGAATGAGCACACAGCTCTCCTCTGGGCTGAGCAAGGCTCACCTCGCAGAAAGTGATCATCATTTTGACAAAACAGCAGTAGAAACTGCACAAACTACTAAAATAGACTAAAGGAATTTGCCTAGAAAGGGAAAGCATGTAGTTGTGGAAGAACAGTGTCACAGAAAGGTGTATTTTTAAGAATCTGATTTGATTTGCCTGGAACTTCTGTTACAACCCAAATGTTGGAAAAGAGCACTAAATTTACAAAATGAAGAACACATATGACTGTAAGGCTGAACTTCTGTTCT
This sequence comes from Hypocryptadius cinnamomeus, assembly GCA_013400635.1. NCBI lineage: Eukaryota > Metazoa > Chordata > Aves > Passeriformes > Zosteropidae > Hypocryptadius > Hypocryptadius cinnamomeus. The sequence continues at coordinate 7,306 of VYZP01062051.1, read as the reverse complement.
CAGGAGTTAAAGGTGCTTCCTTCTAGACATCACATTCATCTTAAATTGTTCCTAAGGGGAAAAGAAAGTGGGAGAGCTCCCTTAGTAAAATACTAAATCCTCCTCCCATGGTAACTGCCCAGGTCCCAAACCCTACCTCGTGTGATGGCAGGGCTCTTCCTGCCCCTCCTGTCCCTGCTGCTGGCACTGTTGGGGGACACAGCTGCCCTGCCCTCCTGGGCAGTGACATCACATTTGTTCTGACAAGGGAACAATTTTTTACTCCTGTCTCAGAACAAAAAATATGACAATTTCCCCAGCAACATTTGGGTTCACATACTGCCATTTTTACAGCAAGAGCACAGGTCTGCCATATGTATACACACAGCACTCCATAGAAATATTGTAAAAATACTGTAAAATAAACACATAAAATACATAAATAAATAATACATAAAAATACATAAACAAATACATAATAAATACATTAAAATACGGTAAAAATGGTCTTGAAGCAGACATGGAAAGGAAAAGATTCGATAGTCCACTTAATCTCATATGGAAGCATATGCTGCTCCAGAGGAATTCTTAGAATCTATCTGGATCTTAAGGACAAAACTATTAAGCCAGTTCTTAACTGACAGAGGTATTTAACTATCACCTTTTAAGATGGCAGAAATTACATCGCTGCTATCTACAATCTGCTCTCCAGCACATCGTTTGGTACAAAGACAAGTAAAGCATGGGATTTTGGGGTATGTAAAAAAAATGAAAGCAGGTATTTAAAAAGATCTTGAATATTTAAAGTTATCAGAATATAAAGTTTAATTAGAGAAACATAAAAGGAGCATGAAGAGAATTATTTTCAAGGTTCTTATAATATCACTGCCTTATCTGGGTCTCCCAGTGTTCTTGCTTACAGAACTCATTTATTTCTCTACTTAGAAGTACCCTAGTTGTTCAGAGAATGAAAAGTACTCTCAATTCTGATGCTGCCATTATGCAGAGGTAGTTAATAAGATGTACTAAATAGCCTTTTACACCTCAAAAGCACATTACAATAGTGATAGATGGATCTGTGTGCCAGTGTGATGAGGGAAAAAAAAAGGAAGTGAACTGAAGACTGTTCCATTTTCATGGCAATTCCTTTCTTAAGTGCCAAGAAAGAAAGAAAAAAAAAAAAAAGAGAGAAAAAAGATTCAATCTCTATAGTGGAGATGGTGACAATTAAAAGAAAAGACTACACCAGTCATCTATTGATTCACTGCTCCACAACAGGCTTTATCACCAACCAGAAGCACTGAAAACTGTGGATGCCTAACAAGGAGGAACAATCCCTAGAAGCATTTTAATTTCCTTCTTTGTGAATAATGATATCCTTATAAAATAAGACCTTAAGTACTTCTGTGATGGAGAACAAGATAGGCAGATACAGAGCAGGTCTTTTAATGCAAAGATACAAATATATTTTTATACCTATTAATTAATCAATTCACACTATTCCCTGTTCAAATATTAGAACAAATCTTTAAAAGAATAAATTAGGGCATAAAGAAATTTAGATTCTTCAGCCTTTAAAGTTGAAAGATAAGTTTTCTACAGAGCTGTTGCAGAATCAGGTTTTTAGATCCCACAATGAGGATCCCTTTCAGCAGTGGGTACTTCTTGAGTGAATGCACTACTGCAGGAACAGACACAACTAATCAACAGAAAGTTGGCCAAAATTTGCCACACTCACCTGACATTTAAAACTTGAATAGATAGAATTGATCCCATTCCTTTAATTTTATCACATGATCCTCTGTAATTAAAAGAACACAATTTTGTACTAGTTGTTCTTCCAAATCAAGCACTTCTACTATATATTTTGTTATATTTAAGAACAGCCATAAGACTTTTGTCATCATATTTCTGTTTTCCTCTAACTCCCACTATGTTGTTTGGGTTTTTTTGGCAACAAAACAACACTAAATGAGTTTCAGCTTTCAAATCTTTGTCCACAAAGGAGTTCTTACAGGAGTTACATAGCAAAAAGCTATAAGGACAGCAAATACTGGCCGTCAGGGCAGATCAAAGCATGAGGGAAAAAAACCGGGAGGTGAAATAGAGCTCATCAGGGAAAGAGATTGTTTCTTTGTGGTCTTAACCTTTAGGATGGGACAGTTTATAACCTGCAAGTCTTGATACCAGTGAGCTATCAGTTCTTCTCCCATTTCCCACATCCCTTGTTACCTGCTTTAACAAATGCAAAATTTAGTCAACACTGCACTTTCTCAGTGGAGCTATACAAAAAAGGCCACTTTAAACAACCATTTAGGCAAAACTGCCACATTGTCTGAGCAGAGTTTTGTGAGCATCACTGAAAGGGAATGCAAAAGTCGTTTGAAATCTGCAAGCCTTAAGTCAGAAAGGAGAAAAATCCAAAGCTGAAGTGCAAGGAAAGCTGTCTTGAAAAGGCAATGGTTCCTGGCTGTAGAATTTTGTGAACGTGTGAGCTGTGCTCCCCATCTTTCTCCAGTGGATAAACATGTATTTTAATGCAATTTGCAATGGGGTTTGGGACTTATTACCAGCTGTCAAGAGATCAGTTATTGAGGGCTTAATTGACAGTGGATAATTAGCTTCTCTATGAACGGTGATTGTGTTTCACTCTGAAGATAGTGTAGTAAGAAAATGAAGCATATGGCAAAGTCAATTATGATTTTTTCTCAAAACTGTTTTTAATGGTATTTAACTATTGATCTGTTGGGTTCCAGTTTACTTTGATGGGTGTGCAATATCTTCAGAAGCTATTTGATTTAGGCTGTTTTCCATTTTAACTACTTATACCTTATGTAAACATAGAGAAATTATTATATTGTTATTCCAAAAAAGGCTATTCTTCAGCACAATTTATGGAGCAAATGAGAACACTTCACAGGGCTGCAGAACTATCAGCAAACAGATTAGAGTTTTGTCATGGCCTTAAGGCAGGCTGAGTGATCCCTATTACTTTCACTATTCAACAGAGTTAATGCTGTCTCAGAACTAAAGATATTGGAAAAGGCCTTCTAAAATGTTTTTGGAAAGTATTCATTCTGCCTTTGTCAAGTCACACAATAAGAAATTGTCACAGCATTTTAGGGACCCGTCCCAGCTGAGGGGCACAGGAGCACTCAGCCCGGAACTCCTGCCTGCAGAGTTACATTTGCATAAAATATCAATTGTTTGCAGATATGTAAATGCCTCCTGGATTAATAATCTCAATGAAGATGTATCATTCTTGTACAGATAGATGCACTCAATAGAAATGCAAAATGAAATGTTAGAAAAAAAAATATCACCTATGTCCCCATATTTGAAGGTATTAAAACAATGTCTGCTTTTCTCAGTTTTCCTGTATCAGGAATTTGGCACAATATGTTTTAAACAAAAACTGTTTTCTAACAATACTGAAGTGGTTTGAAGACAAGTGAGATTATAATTTCTCTTCTCAGTCTGGTCCTTTACTTTCTCAACAACATTGCCTAATTAATCCTTTAGCATCTAGAGGTTTAATTTACAGGCATGATAAAAGTTTGGAATTACACAGGGCAGGAGAATGGAAATTTATTGCAATGAGTCATCAAAAGTTAAGAATCTAAAATTCCTAATCTCAGGAGTTTAAAATTTTTATTAAGTCTTAGTGTTCTGGTTTCTCTAATAAAACTAGACAGAAATAATGTGATTTACAAAACACAAAGTCATCCAGAAAGAGGGTCATAAAAGTGCTGCAAGTCTGTATCTATTAATGTAAGAAATTAATTCCTAAGAGATTCAAGTTACAGCTTTAAAGAAAAAAAAAAAGAATATAATTGGGTGGATTAAAAAACCCCTCCCATCCCCTACACCCCGTGCCTGTTGATGCAGTCACTGAAGGTCTGGGATGACATAACATTTCATCTTTTGTATGCATATATTCTCTTTTGGAAGCAATCCCAAACCTCTAAAGAAACTGTACAAAGATTTAGGCTTCTGGAACTGATAGATTTATGGGCCACTAAATCACTTCACTGAAGGCTTTTAATATAAAATTGTAAAGTTCAGAGGCGTCTGATCCAGTGTCTTGATAACAGCTGCTTTCCAGGACTGATAATTTAGCCTGGATTTAATTCAGAGATCTGAGAAGTCAAAATTGGGCAGATATACTACCAAAAGAGTATTTCACAGTGTAATAAAAGCAAAGCCAAATGTGATAATATCTAATTCCTCTCTAATGGCTTTTATCTGTACATCTCAAGATGCTACTGATATTCCACCAGCCAAGTACTCTGCATTGAGCTCAGGAGGAGGTCAAGGGCAGAACACCCATGGTCTTTAAAAGTTTGCTGGACTGAGGCAGATGTATCAAAACATATTACTCCAATTTCTGTCTTATATAATAAATCGTGGGCCAAAGGAGCAGTAAACCACCAACCACCAGCCTGATAATTGCCTTTCTAATGAAAATGTGTGCCCCTTTTGTGTCATTCTACTGTAAAACAGCATGCCAGTTCTCACTAGTGAACAGTGCACTCAGCAGAAGCATAACTAATAGGAGAAATAAAAATTATGTCCCTGATGGTGTATTTTTTAATGTATTAAATAATGATTAGGGGCAAAGGGCAAATATTCAGCAATCAGCAAGCGACCAACAGGGAAAAAAAGATACTGATTCAGTAAGTAAAGATCATTAAAAAATCTGAGTGTAGCCCTTCTCTGAAATCTCCCACTTGTCAGGAAAGTACTGAAAAAGAACATCCTTTATTTTGATTGAAGGTAGACTCTTCTCCAGATGTTAAGGCTGTTCTGTTATCTGTTACTATGTAATATATATTCCTGCAAATATCATGTCAAAAAGACATCCTTGCAGGTTGACAGCTAAGATATTAAAAGGCAATTCCAGTTACAGCTGGGCAAATTTTTGATTAGCTCTTCAGTAAACAAAGGGCATTATTACTGACAGTGGGTGATTTCAGACAAGATAGGTCTGTGGCATGGCGCGGCTT
>VYZP01062050.1:0-35936 GCA_013400635.1 Hypocryptadius cinnamomeus | reverse complement strand
AGACTGGGTGTGGCAATCAGTGCCATGGTTTCGTTGAGCTGTTAGGGCATGGTTTGGGCTTGGTAATCTTGAAGGTCTCTTCCCACCCCGTGATTCTGTGAAATTTTAGTATCTGAAACACTGTAGAGGCTTAAATTTAATTATGTAAAACACTCTACAACACCGTAGGAAAGAAACAAGTACACTTCTAATAAGCTAAGCTGATTTTCCAACCTGACCATTTTCTCCCTTATGAAGACGTCATACAAGTATATGGGCTTCATATTTTCCAGGTTATGTATGTAATGATTAAGGCATTATTTTTGGTGCATTTTTTAAATACAAATTCATCTCAGTAAAAAACACGAAGGAATCACAGAAGAAGAAACGCAGGGCTTGAAGTAGAAAGCTAAACTGGTTCCATCCCATGCTCTTTTTTATTAATTTATTTTTAGAGGTGAACGAAACCAAATAAGCATAGTCTCACATACCATCAGGATTTTTACCATGTACCACAACCTGATTGTCTAAGAAATCTCTAAAGTTTAAGCAAACACAGGTACATGGTTCACAGCCACTGTTGTTCTCTCAATGCCAGAAAAAACAGCAAAGAGAAGTTTCACAGAAAAGGTTTCAGGTCAGTGTAAAAAATCAACAAGCAGAAAGACAAAAAAACCCCCTAAACGCCACAGACATGATCCGGTTTTGGCTTTTTGCACAATCTGTATGTTAATTTAATTCCTACATTTCCTAATCTATCATTTCTGATGACTCAACGAGACAGTAACATGGATGATTCATAATTACAGCTTTCTGGGATAGCTCATGCTCCAACGGCTGAGAGGACACCTCTCTCTCAGGCCTCCTGGGTGTTTTCCTTCAGGTGATAACAACTCATCATCAGCCAGTCATAAAACTGATTTGGATTAAGCACCGGCAAAAAGCCATTGAAAACACCTTCCCTGCAGTCTCACCCCATCCTTACAAAGATCTTGCTGCAGCCAGCGAAAGGAGAGGGGTGCTCCAGCAGCCCTGAAAACCTCTCCATCCCAGAAACCACCCCAACACCACCAGGTCAGCTACCTATGGTCACCTCCCCAGTGCACTCATCATCTCCAGGCAGATGTAGGGGAATTTCAGTCAGTTTTGAAACCTTGTTAACCTAATCTCCATCGGAGGTCTTTATCTACAACATGCCTGTTCTTTTACAGGTACCCTATGAAATGCTCACATAGCAAACCCACCAAGTAATCCATATCCCTGCATGGTTATTTACAGCAAAGCAGCCACGGAGAGCATTCTGGTATAAGAGGGCCTCAAACTTCCAGTTAAGGTTGTGTCCCTTTTTATGTGCAGGGAAAGAGAAACTCTTTCACTCCTAGTGTGAATGGACCTGCAAGGGGGAAAAAACAGTATTGAAATAAAGGAACAAAAATGAAGTTACTTGCCCAAGATCACAGAATGGATAAGCAGCAAAGCTAAGAAAAGAAAGTAGGTCTCCTGGCTACCAGCCTTGCGACCTACTTAAGTAGGCCCTGTCTCACACAAAAGCAATGCCTATTGATTGTTTCTATCACAACCTTTACAGAACATTTGAATGCCCTAATTATAAAGAAAAACTTCCTTTCCGTTTGTACCCTTTTGGTTTTGTGGGGTTTTTTTTTTTCGATTTAAAAATACACCATATCCAAACTAAAGGAGGAGGGAGTTTTATACTGTAGGACTGCTTTGAAGCAGCCCATCTGCATTTCCAACTTTATTAGATCCACAAGGAAAACAAACAAACAAACAAAAAATCACACTGCAGAAGACTATTTTAACCTACAGAGGATAAACCAGCTTTTGGACAGGTCTGTGTGATACACCTGCCAGCAGTCTCTCTTCCTCCTTTCAGCTTCTGTGTCCAAGAAGGATTCACTGCATCAAGGCAATGTTTTCTCTGATTCAACAGCTGCACTTGCTTTGATAGGGAAAGTCTGTAAAAACAGGGGTACAGTTTCTATAAAGTTCTAGACTAACCTGGAGGTGGTTCTCCCCTCAAGAGCAGCTGTATGTAGGGATAATGATGACTCTTACTGAGAGAGAGAGAGAGAAATCAAGCAAGGAACAAGAACAGTACAAGCTGGTTGTTAGCCAAAAAGATATTTGTAAGAGGGGTGGAACCAATGCCAGAATTGCCCAGAAAAAAAAAAAAAAAAAAAAAGCTGTTCTCTAAAATACTTTGATGCCAAAAGAGCAGGCAAGTTAACTGCGCATAGAGACACCCACCTGCTTCAGCCACATACAAATGCATTCACAAGCTTTTGGCGTTCTTCATCAGTAGTTCCAGAACTGATGCAAACCCCATGTTTCATAGAAAATGTGCTTGCAAGTGTGCAAGGAGTAGGACGATTACTGATGGCAGGAGCAATTTCAAGTACTGAGCCCTGCTAGGTAAGAGTGTGATGGATACCCTTAAGGCATTTAAAGACCTGCCGGTGGATGTGGTTTAGTGGTGGACGTGGCAGTGCTGGGACAACAGTTGGACTCAATGATCTTAGAATTCCTTTCCAACTTAAATAATTCTATGATATTCTGAGGGATACAGGAGGAAAGGGCTTGATCTGCGTTAAGTTTCAGCCTTGCCTACACAGGACGACCTTTTCCTTCGTGAGGTTTGATGCTGTCATACAACTTAAGGGCACGAGTAACGGGGCTTCGGTGACTTCGGGCAATGTGCAAATATTTGGGTACTTCACGGGCAGCCCTCCCGCCCAGCAGCGCAGCCCAGGGCAGCGCGGGGCCGGACCGAGCCCGGCCGGAGGCGGGCAGCGTGTGCCGGCAGGTGGCAGCAGGGATCCAGCCGGGATCCAGCCGGGATCCGCGCTCCCACCGCCCGGCGGACCTCAGCAGCGACACAGTTACGGTGACACACGGTAGTGACTTACCTTTCAGCAGTTTGCCTGTAGTAAGCTGTTATTATCTCCGCTTGAAACGCAGTTAACAATTTTAGTGGTTTTTCATTCGGGCGTGACAAGTCACTAATTGAGACAGCTCTGCTAAGAGCTCCCTCTAACTGTAGTCACCGCCTCGATTCCTACACACGCTCTCCTAGGCTGTGGGGCTCTTGCTTTCAAAATCCCCTAACTGTAGGGTCACCTCTTTTCCGAAGCTGAGGCTTGGCCAGGGAAGAACTCTGCTCACAACTGTTAGCCAACACATCCCAAGTGCTGATAGACTGGGAAGATTAACTATCTTAGTATGGAGTTTTTGCGGACAGAGTAAGTTTTCTGTCTGAAGGGAAGATCGGAGTTTTTTTCCCCCCCAGGCACTCAGCTGTTCGCTGAATCACCAGAATTTATCAACAGCAGTTCTGATCAACACGGGAGGTCACTGACAGAGTCTGGGAGAGAAACTGGAGAGGTGCTCCAGCAGCATTCAGCACCTCGGCGCTCCTCTGCCTCACTGCAGTGACCCTCACTCCAGCAGCAGGCACCCGCTCCAAGCACAGCTGGCACCAAGGATGCTCTGAATGAAAGCACCCCGTGTCTCACGGGGCAACTCCAACCTCCCAGGAAAGCTGTGTGCTTTTGTAGTATCCTGTATGCACAGGTACTCCTCTTTGCTCTGGAACACTCCACAATGAACACATGAGTTTGTAAACTCAACTTGCACTGCTTTAATCTTAATTGTAAGATCAGTTTAGTCCCTCCTGCTACTTGACTCAGTATATTCTGTGTTCATACTAAGAAGGGGCTCAAAACACTTTTAGTACCTGACTGCACAGAAACTTTGCAACACACCAGTTACATTAGAAATTTAGAAATAGGAAGCTTTGGTGAAGCACAAGAAACTTCTATGGAATCAACCAAGTTTCCTGTGGAAATGCTGACGGCTGTATTGAGAGTAACTGGAAGCCAGTGAAGAACAAACTGTATAAAAAAAAATTAGTTAACATGTAATTGAAGATCATTTTGCCAGCAGGGAAGTACTCTAAGACAACTAAATAAATGTCTATTTCCCACTTCTCTGATTAAGAGGATACCAGGGAAATTGCAGAAGGGATCAGGCTGTTTGCTTTGAGGTGGAAGCCCTCTGCTGGTTAACATAAACTAATTAGCGCACTAATCTAAATGTTTTCGTAGATAAGAGAACCACAAAGAACAAGAAAGGAGACAGTGGCTAAAGAAAAAGCAGAGAAGAATCATCAGCATCTCAGAAATCTTTATTCTTAATTTTTTTTACTTTTTTCCTGTTTGTATTTACGTACCCTTTGAATTACAAAATATACAATTTAATAAATCTTACCAAGTCTTTGCAATAATAAAATGCTAAAAAAGGAACTTTAGAACCCTGTGAGACACTTGGGCAGACCTGACCATTCCAATGCTGAAAACACAGCTCATGAGTGTTATAAACAGGTCTCACTGTTTGATATATAAATTCTTTATATATAAACTCTTATATTTCTTCCTATAGATACAAGTGCTGTTTGTGCACATCTTTTTGTCTTGAACCCTGTATCTTTGAAAGACATTTCAAAATTACTTCACAATCAAACCAGCAAAATTATTTGCCTTATTGAAACTGTATGTAAGTCTCTTATAGGAAGCAATCTAAGCATGTGTAGCTTCTGTAAACCATGCATAAATACTGAACTTCAGAAGACAGACAAAGGGCTCACATTTGCATGTGTGTGCACAGGTACAGGACTGCAGCAGTGCTTTTTCAGTTTATTGCTGTGTTTACAAGCCAGCTAAACCTGGCACATGGTAAGTACAAAGGAGTGTGTTGCAACTCTGGACAAAATTTAAATGAAACTCAGCCCCACCACACCTGGAAGAATGCTGCAATCTCCTCTCTTCCTGACAACAGGCCCTAGGTTAAAAGAAACTCATTTCTAGGTGGAGGATGAGCACAAGGAATGTTGCTGACACACAGAGGGTGAGGAGGAAAACACTGAATTTGTGTCTTAGTTACTGTCCTACATAGTTATATTTAATCCCAATTAAAATGGCTCCGTTAAAAGCTTGATGAAAATGCAAGAGAAAACAAAACTTCTAAAATAATGAACATATGGCCTATGTGTGTGCTCTCTCTGTATGAAGTGCCTGTGCATGTGCTCACTCCATATGTACACATCCACAAATTCAGCAGGAACACTGTGACCAACAAGAAAAATTTCTCCTTCCCTGCCATTTCCCCTTCTGCCATATATGTCTGAAATCAACTTTGATTTTTATTGTTTTGTTTTTTGGTTTTTTTTCAATGAGAAACACTTAAATATTTTCCCCTACCAACAGAAGTTTCTCTGTGGAAAAAAAGCCCCTGAGAATACAGAAGAATAGGATGCAGGGTCAATCCTGCAGAACCTATGGTCCCCCCTAAATAAAACATTTGACACACAAGAAATGTTCACATTCATCAGCTGTGAAAATAAGGTGAGAACAGGATGTAAAATTAAAGTCCAAGTTGTCCTCAGTAGAAGAGAAGGCAGGATAAATAAGGACATTCACACAAGCAGCAGGAATAATCTGATGCTACCTCTCAACCACTGGCATGTGAAATAATCAGCCTCAACAAAACAGTTGCTTAGTCACAGTTAAAAACCCAGGAGTATCAATTCTTAAATCATAGCACAGAGAAACTAAATCAAGGGTTTGTAATCTTCTGTAATTTGCACCACATCATCTTGTTTATGCATCTAAAGAAAGCTCATCTTCTGGCACTCACTGAAATACAGGGTGGGAAGGGTAGAAAGTGAAAGAGAAGTCAAATACTATTGAAATTACAGGTGTAAAAAATGTTTGTTCATCAGATGCTAATCTGTTGAGAGCCCAGTGGATGTCTCCCACAATATTAACACCCCAAACCCACTTCTCCCAAGGAGGAGAGTTTAGAAAGCATACTCACTGCCTTCTCACAGCCAATGCCAACCACCAATCACTATTTCAGGTGGTTTCATCAGAGCAAAAAAGATTCACACCTTGATAGTCATTGTTAAATGAAGTCATCCAGACATTTCACTATTAACCAGTGGACTAAATTACAGGCTTAGTCTTCCCCTAGTGCTTTTGCCTGCCCACAAGACAATCTGCTTGGATTACCCTGCCAGCCTGAAAGCAGCTCTGAGGTACCCATCACCCAGGTTCTTCAACGCCTTCCTTTTCAGATGCTTGGAAACCAAGCATCAATCCTGATGTATCCTTCAGCTTTGACTTCTCCTACGGCCAAAGCCAAAATATGGCTCTAGTCTACACCATAGTGTTTTTTCTTCTTTTGGCACAACTGGCAGCCCACAACTGGCAGCCACAATAAATCCAGTATTTCATGAGGTCTTTTACCTTCTCCTTGTCAGAAACAAGGAGCATGGCTAGAGCTGGATACCCAAGCTTCCACGCTTACACAAAAAGAAGTGGAGCATTAGATGTGCAGGAGAACATGCCCAGGGCCCAGGGCAGCACAGCACCACAGCAATAATACGTCTTTACATCTTTCAGAAGGTGATTGGTGAGAAAAAGAAGGACAAAAATAGAAGCCAACCCCTTTCTTACTGTATTTTCTGTATAAGTAAAGGCCACTAGAGATAACAGGATATGTCACATCAATTTAAATGAAACACCTCCCCCAAAAGAAAATATTCAACTCTATACTATAAAGGATAGATTTTTTTTATTGTAATGAAATCAAAACAAAGATTTAACTGCTGTGTTTTTCATGTAATTCTGCCTGTAAAGTCAAGCCACCCTCTCCAACAAGAACTCTACATCCCTAAATGCAAATGGCAAACAAATTACATTGAGAAGTGAGATACTTATTATTTCACTTGCAGTAGACATTCCTTATTTACAGGCATCTGGCAAATTGCCTGCAGTAGAAAGAGATGCCATGTAGATATTCCTAAAGAAATAAGAATACAGACACATGGGATAAGATACAGAATAAATTTATGCAGAAATAATTATTATCTAATCATGTACTCTATCCATCACATACCACATTCTTGTTGTGCAACCAAGTTTATTCACCCAGGGGAATCCACCAAAAATAAGAATGCTTCATATGTATTTATTCATCAAATAAAAATAACAATGGTTTCTAGATGGGAACTACCACCTTCTTTTGATTCACATGCCTCCCATGGTACACCTGTTCTAAACTCATCAAGTTGACAAGATTATCAAGAATGCTTAGGAAGCCAATATTTCTCTGGAGTACTTTTTTCCCCCAACATAGTGAAGTGGAAAATATGCTGTCTCTCTCAGCCAGCTTTGGCATAGAGATAATGCCATGCTCTGTGGTTAACTGCTAGCTCTTCTCCCTCCAAGGCACTGTGAGTCATCTCTGCTTTCCACACTGGTATCTTCCAAACAATTCTGGGTAAAACTCTGCTAGTTCATTCTCACCAAAGACATTGTATGAGAGCACAATTACACAGAAGGGATCACATATTAAACAAGTTTTTTTTTTCAGCATTCCATTAAAAATGTGCAAGGCAAATATTGCAGTAACTATTAATCAAGTCTAAAATTAAATTAAAACTAGCTTCATGAAAGATGCCTGGCCATTTTCTGGCATTTAAGGCTTTCCCTTCAAGCACAAGCACAGTCACAGCAGGATTTGCTGCTCTCATCCAATGACACCTTTTCCCAAGCTTAGACAAACAGATGTGAGGAGACGCTTTCAATCCCTACTTGCAGACAGTATTGTTTTTTCATTATGACAAAGTGTTGCTGAGCTTGGCAGTAGAAACCACCCACTTTCAGGAACTCCCAGTGTAGTTAATATTCCTCTGCTTAACAAAAGATGCCTTGGTCTGAGGCTGTTGCTACAGGCTGTTGTTACAGCACTGCACCCAACTGACCTTAATTTATGAAGAGCTGCTCTAGTTACAGGATCCTGAGTTATTCTGTTTAGTTTAGGGCCAGCAAAATGCAACAGATTGACAGGTCTAAACATCACTCAGGAGGGGAATGAATAAATAAATAATATCACATACTGGCTAAAATATTTGGTACCTGCCAGCATCCTTCAGTAGTGCTTAAAAGACATCTTAAAATCCTGTTTGATTGCCAACTTAGTATCCTACGTGTTTTGTCTTAAAAGAAAAAAAAAAGTGTGACGCTTTTTAGACACTTAATAAAGAAACTAAATAACAATGCAGTTCTTTTATGGCTCCCAAATTTTGGGTGCTCTAGGCATCACTGTGAGAATCTCAAAAAAAAACCCCTTACAACATCCATCAGGAGGGCGCTTGCAGCCCACCCTCCTGGGAATCAATGGGATCTGCCCTGAGGTGAGGGCATTATGAAACACCTTTTCTTTTGCTCCCAAGTAGAGCCAGGAAAGCAAGCCTCTGTCCTTCCCACCCTCTGCGTGCACCTCAGCTGGGCCCATCCTGCGCAAGCTCCGCTGCTTCGGGCACTGCCCAGCGCGCTGTGACACTGCAACCCCGGCCTCCCAGAAATGCTGGGATTTCATCTAAATCCCTGCAGCCAGCCAGCTCATGGCCCCAAACCAGCTGTGTCAGCACAACCCAGGACACTGAATCCTGAAGGAGAAGGGTGGACATAAGCACTGAAAGAACAGGAGCTCCTTCTAGAGCAGAGTGCAGCAGGTTAAGCTGCTGTAGCTCCAAGGCTACAACTGTCCAGGAGTTCTGCAAACTTTCCAGTTCTCTGGTAAGCAAATTCAGGGTATCGATAAGGAAAAGAAGGTCTGAGCGTAGTACCTCCCTGGATGTCTGTTCAGCTTGTACTTCAAAGTAAAGAAAAAAAACGAAACAAAACAAAACAAAAAAATATCTCACAAAAGCCCAAAAAACCCCAAACCAAACAACCACTTTGATTTTCAAACAGAGCTCTTCATTTGGGAGAAAATCTGTATGGAGTGGTGTTTCTTGGGTGTGGGGTTTGTTTTTAAAAAGTGCTTTATTTCCACTGTGTGTGGGAAAATGATGCCTGAAGTCTTTGGCAGTTTTCAACAGAGGAAAAAATAAAAAAATCTCCATAGGGGTGAGGTCAGGGTTGAGCAAAGAGAGCACTCAAAACATTCATGTGAATTATATCACCAAAATAGACTCAAAACACTTCATAAAAATGTGTGGAAAATTCATTGAGATGGCAGAAAAGAAGTATGGCATCCAGGATCTCCTGAATGTCATTACTGGATGCAGACTTTTTTTCAGGTTTGGCAGTCAGTTTTGCTATGTTGGAAGTTCCCTCCTAGGCTAAGAATTATATCCAAAAGCATCTCAGCAACCAGCCAAGACAGAGATCAAGAGAGGGAAACATTATTATGTTCTCCCCAGTTCAGGGAAGGATGAAGCCAAGGTAAATAATTTGAGAGCCGTCTTCCGAAGTAAACTTTTCTTTTGGTTCATGAGTTATTTCTACACTGTCAGCCAGCTATAAACATTACAATTTGTTAGCCCATTGAAATTAGGTGGAAGTGTATTTCCACCTTAATTCCAGAGAAGCTTGTTTCCCTTACAAATTTTTTAACTCCAGACCTCCTTGACAATGCTGTTGCCTGCTACTTGGCTTTCAATATTTTTGATTTTTCATGGAAACCTTCAGCTTCAGACCGTACTGTAGAAAGCCAGTACAACAAGACAGGGCAGAAATACATTTCTGTGCTAGAGTGGTAAGCACAGTGAGAAAAAAACAAGGAGATGAGTCAGTCATGTGAGTGAGGGTAGGACAGGCATCCCTGGCATTCCAGACCTGATGGAAAAGAGATGTCACTGCCTTGCAGCTGAGGTGCTCACACAAGCTCACTCCTCAACCAAAGCACAGAACACACACACTCCCTTTCTCGGAAAAAAGCTCAAGATGCATCCTAAAATACCTTCCCTGCCTTCAGCAGCAGGTCCACTGGGTAGACACTCATCCTTTAGGCACCACCAGCTAGTTTTAAGCTTAGAGAGAGCTGTTGCATTTGCATGTCTTCACTAGAGGTTCATCTGCAGTTGTCCTACAGGTTCTGCCTGTAAAACTGGGTCTGCTGTCTCCTTGCAGGGAAGACTGGCCTCCTCCTACCTTCCCTTCTCATCCCACAGCCTCTCCATAATGACTGCTTTCTTCTCCGCTCTTGGACACTGTTAGTCAGAGCCACAAAATGACACTGATGAGAAAATAGCTTTAATTTCATCAAACACTCTCTCCAATATCACTGCCTCTCCTTACGCAGCTTCCCGGGATAACGCAAGTGGGGAACTAAGCCAAGGAAGGCAAGATAGCACAGGGCAACCACACAGCTGCTCTGCATGCAGGGTGTGGGGGGAGCAGCATCCATGTGCACCCTTCCCTCAATGCCTTTCACAGCGCCGCCAATTCCTGCAAAATTCAGGGTGAATCATATTTGCTCTGCTTCCTCCCACATCCCAGTTCTTGGGAGTCACGTATCTGGGCAAGAGTCATGTCTTTTCTCTTCAAAGGAAAGTGAAAATTTCTAAATTTAATTTGAGCGATGCAGAAATTCACACAACCTAAACATGATAAAAGTTCTAATCCCAGGAGGTATTAAAAACACTTTTTGTTTTCATATTTCACAATTTTTTGGGGGGTAAGCTCAAGATCCTGAGTGCTTTGCTTAAATCCGCTTCTACAGGTGGGAAAATCTTAGCCAGATTTTCTGCAATGGAAGGAGTTAGACTGCAGGAATGCAGCTAGAGCAGGATAAGGAATGCTTTTCTGGGGAGGGTGCTGAATGCTTGCATACAATAATTTTAATTCCTGTCAAGGTAATGCCCCATCAGGGTGGATGCAAGACAAAAATACAGGCTTTTCATTATTGGATAATTGGATGCACACCCTTAGTAGTGAAAGTAGTTTGTTAAGTAGTTAATTCATCTTCAAGTAGTGAGAACAAGCACGCTAACAAAAATACTGCAAGATCCCAAGGGTTAGAAGAGAAGCAAGAACTGCAGCAGCAGCTGTATGAAAGTAAGAAATCTTACCATATGGCTGAAAAGGGTTTATCCAGTACAAACCAATAACACACACTCTTCCCAAAAAAAAAACAAAGCCAAAAATTAGCACAAGTGGTTAAAATTATTTCACTCAATAATTAATGAAATTTAAAATCTTATCCTACAATGCTTCTTTTACTCAGAGAGTTTACTGAAAATCTGATCTCAGTTTTTTAAAAATTTAATCATTGAGTACATTCAGATTTTATTCAGACTTAAAAAACCCCCAAACTTTAAAAAGCTCTCATTCTGAAAAGAGCAATTCCAAAGTCAGGGGTTTTTAAGCACAAAGTAAGCAACATCTGAGATAACCAGAGTGGGACTGTCACTAGCAAGTCCACCCCACTCCCTTTCTTTACCAGCTCTATGTCAAATCTCTTTCTCAATCTCACTAAACTGGGTGTGTATAAAGGCGAGCAGGCAGCTCTGGATGGATGCCTCCACCTAGCTATCAATTACTGTCACAAGATTTGTGCTTCATCTATTTTCTGCCTCTCCCATTTCATTTTCCCTGCATCAGCAGTAAATTTAGGACAAAAACACAGGACTAAAAATTCAATCACTGCCACCTACTCAAGCCAATTCACCAATAAATGAGCTTACAATTTTTTATATTGCATGATGTAAAAGATTAAACTGTAAGGTCCTATAGAAAAATGTCCTAATTATATTTCCTTATTTTCTTCTAAGAGACAGGTCACTACTGAATTCATAGATCAGCTTCCAAAAAAAGCCACTTTGTTTTCAGAAAAAGCAAGTGTCTAAATTCAACATTTAACACTTTGTATCTAAAGATGAAACATGCCTACAAATTTTGTCAAGTGACTTTTTTTTGCTATACACCGACATTTTCTTTTCTCCCTTCTTAGAGAAAATGAAGCCATTATATTTAGGGGTGAGAAAGAAGCAACATTAATGACTGACTATATAAATCAGGGTATACTGAAAATGTTTTAATTTACATTTAATAAACTAAGCCCTTAATTGATAGGTTTGCCTTGAAAACAAGAGGGTAGCCCAGATAACTTTTCTGTTGTGATCAAATGAACAGACAGCTGGCAAGAGATAAGTAGTGCAGAAGAGTCAGTTACTCAAAACAAATAATAATTTCTTTAAACCAAAATAATGTTTTGGAACTAGAACTCAACAATAGTTTAGAACATTTACCAAAAAAACATCATGTGCTTATGCCATGCAAAGGAAGACAATGATGAGAGTGCTGGACAACATAGGAATCTGCTAATAAAGATTTGAAAGGAAAAAAGATAATCAGCAGAACGAGAGCTGGTGTTTCCATCAGAAGGATGAAGATGATCCCCTGCCCACAGGAAAGATGGCAAAATTTGGGGGCAGAAGAGAGAAGTATTCCCCTCACCCACGTAATCTATCTGACCTAAAGCTTCATTGCCTTCAAAGATCTTAAAAGTGTGGGGCATTTGAACATGGATGGGTTTTGTTTCATGATTTTTTTTTTCTGCTTTGGGTGGGGTTTTTTTTGTTTATTTTGTTGTTTGTGAGGGGTTTTTGAGAACTCAGCCTTCATATGACAGAAAATGAAAAACTTCTTCTTCCATTTTATTGATCCCTTTCAGTGCTCTGAAACACAAATCATGGCTAAAGAAACACCAGCTATGCTCTACTGTCAATCTGTTGGTCCACAGCTGAAGCAGTCTGCTACCATCTCCACTGTTTCTATATCACTGCTTAATTTCCTCTTTTCAATTTATGGCATTTCTGAATCATCAACACAAAAGACCAAAATAGGGTCCTGGTCTTGGGAACTGGGAAGTTCTCAGGAAACCTGGGGGTAGTATTAAGGAACAGGAACTTTGGCAAACAAGAGAAAAGACATACAAGGAAAAATAAACTCCATTTAGTAGGATTATGTAGTCAAACTGAAAAACGATTTTTTGATCTAATGTATAGCTTGCTGGCCATTTGTTAAAGCAGACACACATATGTTGAATGTCTATTTAAAAGCAGAATACTTCACTAAAGTATACTGAAGCTAAAAAAAAAATATTTGTAATGGAGACCATAAAAGGGAGAAAACTATGGAATGTGTTACATTCATCTAGCGAAGCTGTTCCCTAGCAATCAGCAGTTTCAAGCAGCCTATATCAATCCTGTTCTTAGACACAATAGAGTCCAGTCTGAAACACAAGCATAAACTAAGACAAACCATTAGAAAATTCTCCAGAGATTTTTTTTTTTTTTTCAGATACCAGTGGCAGGAAATCCTGATGGCAAGAAACATCATGAGTTCAAAACTCTGACTTTTTAGCAAGAGGATGGAATCAAAACACTTCCCTACATTTTGCATTTTAAAAAAAGGAAAATTAGAAAGCAAGAAATGAAATAAAAGGAAAACGTCGACAGAGGTCTTCATCATAGTAAAAAAATGTCTGGAAACAATTAGCAACTGAAAAATGGAAGAGGAAGAGTAATAAAAATTTAAAAAACCTTAAAACACTAAGTAGTAAAGTATTCAATTTTTATGAGTAAAACATCCTAAAAATTGCAGGCATGTAACTTAAAGTTCGATACATGCTTCCACAGAATTTAATGGAGTTCAAAATAAAACCGAGCTCTTTAGTTATCGACATTCCGAGGCCATAAACCTACACAGCAAGTCATCAAAGCAAAACATCTGTGCACTGTCCACACATGCAGCGCATGCTTATGAAACAGAAAGAATGATGTCATTTCAGCCTGGTTTTTATTATATTCCATTTGCTAAATTCTCAGCAGCATGGCCCTACCCCTGCCTCAGAAACAGCCCAATGTTGCTTTGCCAGCACTCGGGGCTCATTTACAGTGAAAGATGCTTGCAGCGCCACATGGTCCAAGGGCTCCCTGTCACAAGCTAAGGAAGATGCTGCATGGTTTGATTTACCTGCCACAGCTGCCTACAAGCCCTTGGCTATAAACGAACCTGAAGTGATACAGATTTTGTCAGCATTCCCCTTGTGCCACCAGTGCAGCCAGCAGCCTGCTCCCCAAACACAGCTGGCCTCCAGCAAAAGCGCTCAAGTCCACACAAAGCAACACAAACATGATGCTATGATCAAGTTTCTCGTGGAGATAAAATCAGCTCTCCAGCAGAGAGCCATTGCAGCCAAAGCTGAAATTCTCAGACATCTACTGTCCCCAAGGCTGACACGTCTTGAGCCCACTTGATGCAGCAAGGAGGGAGCACCATATGCAAGAGAAAATATCAGAGGCCAAACACATCATGGCTTTTCCAAGCCAACTGCACTCTGTCCATCAGCCTTCATCCTTCAAGCTGTCCCCCTCAGAAACTTCATTTGCACCAGCCTCCTCACCACTTGTTCAAAAATTCTCCCAAACAAGTGCCCATTTTACCACCTGCCAGTTGTTTCTTGAAACCAGCCGTTCCCTCCATTGCCCCACCACTGTTCCCCGTCACCTGTTACTTCTCCTGAAGATGATCACTCATGTTATCAACACATTTTCTACAGAGACCATAAACAGGAGAATTACTCTTGCAACCTGCAGAAGCACTAGAAAACGTGGCTAGGCTAACACAGCAATGTGCTGCATGTTTCTTCCCCATTGGGGGAAGCTAATGTAAATAAAATGAACAGATTTCTGGTACTAGGGCCTGAAATATTCCTAGAAACTGTCTACCAGACTGGCTGCCTTTTTTTTTTTTAATATACCGTTCTAAAGAGAAAGACAATGTTGTTGAGCAGAGCATATAGTTTTATAAACTTGGCAATTCATTTCTTGGTTTTACTGATTTGAGAAGGACTAGCACATTTTAATGAGGGCTTTGTAAATGTGGACCCTCGGCAGTTCTGTGGAAGGCTACAGCGTACATGTGTTTCTCTCAGACCAGTTCCAGGAGATGGTGGAAAAAAGCCATACCCCTTGATTCAAATGAAGTCACTCCTGTGTCTCTTCCAAAAATTACAATAGCACCATGTACAAAACTCATCAGTAACTGGAGAATCTTGGACTTCATTATTCAAACCTGGATTTGATGCAATATGAATGCTTTTTCAAAAACAACTTTTCACATAAAGGCGTTAATATAAACTCAATCATATGTTTTGGTTTTGTTTTTTTTTAACACATACCAACACTTTCTTGTAATGCTCTTGGACTGTGTAATATTTGCCTTACACTCTGCGTGTAAAAATAGTCTGTTCTCTTACCAAATAATGGGCTTGAGGAACTCCAGGGATTTTAAATCTGGACAAATTGTAATGGAAACACAGGATCTGCTTGTGGACTCTGATTGGGAAGCAAGTACCTCTCCTAGGGCTGTGGAGGCCAGCCTCCCCATGGGATGGTCCCCTTGGCTGCCTCTCCAGCCAGTCACTGCAGGCACACTGCCTTCTTTCCATCCCTGTCATCTCTTCTGGCCCTTACCTGGTCTGATATCAGTGTTACTAAGGCAGCAAATGCATACAGTACCTGGACAAACTGCACAACAATTCCCTCTACCCACACATTCATCCAAACTTTCACGAGTGTTGTACTAGTCCTGAAGGGGACACAAATTTTTAAAATTCCCAAATGTATCAATTTCCTGCTTTAAAATAGTCTTTGCATATTAGATGACCTAAGCCAGCTAAATCCACAGTCTAGTGCCTGAAAACCTCCTGGCTAGGTAACTGAGAGAAGTATTTCATTTTGAGACCCTAAAGTAAACCCCAAAACTCAGGTTTACTCCAAACAAAAACATCAAGTGAAAGAGTGACTAGCAACAGATAAGGAACTTAAAATGGAACCATTTTACTAATATAGATTAAACTGCTTTAACTGCCACTGAGAAAGAAAATGCTATGAGCATGTTGCTATTCCTATAATTGATGGTAAGTTCTTTAGCATTCTAATTTATATGAAAGCTATCAATAGATAGATGACTTCATTAAAGGCTTTTGATGTTCTATAAAACACATACAAGCACACATAGACAAAAAAAAAATCAGGTGGAAGAATGGAGTGCATTCAGCCAGCATCTTCTCTCTGCAGGAAATTACTCCCATCAGACATCTGCTTATATCTATTTATACATATACACAGACAGATACACTTTCCATTCCTTTTAAACATTGCAGACTATTTAACCCAATAGTTGAAGTCCCAAATACGAAGCAGCTAACAAGCTAACAAAAAGGTCATCCAAAAAGAGATGCTGCTCCTGGAACATGTGAAATATTAAATCTCATTTTAAAAGGTATTCTTAGTTTTACTTCAATTTATAAATCTCCCCCACCTGGAGTGAGGCAGTATGAGAATACTGACACTCATTTGATTGTATTGTAAATCTAAATTTTGACATCTTCTAGGTAAAGGTTCAGTTCACTAGTATTGCTTAAAAAACAAGGAGTTGAGAGTCTTTGCTTTTTTTATTATTATTTACTTTGTTAAAGTGGTTCACTGATTTGGGTTTACTCAGCAGAATTCTCTGTTGTTATTTACGCTTGGCTTAAAATGTATTGTGCACTCAAAATGACAAATACTTAGGTTAGAATCTGTGCACTTGGACTCTGACCTTTTATGTACACCAAAATAAATAATAAAGTTTTCATCCCTAAACCAAAATGTGGCCTTTAGCTGCATAATTATAAATGCTGCACAGTTCTAATAAAAACCTTCGGTTGCTGCTGCTGTAGTCAATTGTCCCCTTCTAAATATAGAATAATGCCAGGCCTAGACACTCAGGTCACCAGGTAAAGCTTTGCACAGCATAAATCTGTCAACACCTTTGCTCAAAGCATCTCTTTAATCAAAATTCATTTACTGTGACAGTGAAAAGCAGCCAATTTAGACAACGCAGGCAGATAAATTTGAACCCGTTCGTCCTGTTTTCAAAGGAAGGTGATCACAGTGGAAACTCAGAGGAGTCAGCAGAAACTCCAGCAAGTTGTCAGCCTGCCAACTGACCTTTTTATTTTTTTGTTTGTTTACTTAATCTTCTTCAAAAATGCATGTTCATTGCAATCATTACCAAGCTCCAAAGAAATTTATGTAGGATCAGAAAACCCCTTGTTTCTGTTTTGCTTCTATGTAACAATTACAGTTATTAGACATATGAGTAGCCAGCCAGTACCACAAATAAGATCATTTGTTTCCCATAATTATAAGGGGAAACATTAAGACTAATATTGTTCAATTTTTCAATGAATACAGTTGCCACTGAACTCTAATTTGACTCATCTATGTCAACATGAAGAGATAATAACAAGTGCACTTGTAAAAGGAGGGCATTTCACTTAGTGATGTCTAAGGCATAAATCCATTTGTAAGCAACTAAAGAACAGCCCTACTTATTTATGTATTTCTTCCCTCTTTTTTGCTTCATACATATATTTTTAAAAATCATAAATCTACCATTTATCTACAACTAAATGAAGACATTTGCTTTAAAAATAGCAGGAGATACTCACTTTTCTAAAGCCACTTACATTTTATGAGTGACACTGAGCTTTAACAAAATAATATAGCTGTGTTCCACCAAGACCAGTTCAAAGTACCTTAAAATATTTAAGTATTCTTATTAAAGTGCAAAGCTGGAAATTTTACTGGAAATGAACATATATTTACAACTTCAATAAATGTTTCAGTCCAGGCTACTAGAATAGAGACGGAGCGTTAGCACAGGTTACTGAAATTCAGCATTCTTAGGGAAAATGGAATCACACAGTTCCCTGTGGCACATCGCATGGTTAATGAGGGAGGAATTAGTCAAGCAACGTTATTACATTTACGTTTTCATAACAAATGGCTTTCTCCAGGGAAGCCCAAACAAATTACCGCGACTATTAGAGCAGCGCAGGACGCACAAAGCTGTGGTTTGACATCTCGGCGGCAGCGCTGCCCACCCACAGCTCTCCCTGTGCCAGGCAAGGGACACGGCTGCCCCCGCACCCACCTGGCCCCAGGAGCTGATCTGGCTGAAAAATAGCCTGGCAGAGTCAAGTAAAGCAAATCAAACCTTCTGTGGGTAATTTTGCATCCTCTCCACTGCCGTCTGATTCTCCCTGCGATCACAAACACATGCACGCCAGTGCAAGGAGGGCACAACAGGCACGGGGGACAAAGATTTGCTCAAAACAGGCCCCAAACTTTCTTCATTTCCCAACGAAGCCCATCAAGAGAAGAATACAGCTGACCAGCTGCAGAGATGTAGCTCCAGCAGCAGCACTCTGGGAGCTGTGCTGGCACTGACCCCCTCCTTCACCAGCCCCTGCTGCAAAGCTCGCTGCAGTGGGAGCAGGGACCAGCCAGTTACAGCCGAGAGATGAAGCAGAAGGAAGCCCCGAGGCCCCAATTTCGTGCAGCTTAAGCCAATCTAATTGCTGTCTGCCGGCATCCCAGCCCTCCACTCCTGAGCCTATTACCCAACAGAAAATTATCTTTTTTTTTCCTGTTGTGTCATCCCATGGGTTTTGTTTCTGTCTGCTTACTGAAATGCTCAGCAAAGAATGGAGAGTGGGACCACAGTAGTGGAGGAGACGCCATTCAGCTCACAGATAGGTTTTCTTAGGCTGCTGCTGACCTACAGCTTACATTAAATAATTTTGCAGCTATTCCTACTGTCTTCTTTTAGATATAACTCAGCATTGCCACAAACCGTTGCATCACCCATACTTCTGATTTAACTTAATCTTTGCTCATAGGCTGTACATTAAAGTAAAGAGCTGTTGAACATACTTCTCACGTCTTTCAGGACTGTAGAATATACAGGTCTCACCGCAGCACTGCTCCACAATGCTGCCACAGCAAGTTGTCAAAGGGATGCAAGGGCTGGCTGATGATTCCTATGGGTCTCATAACTTGCATACTAAATCCCAGCTTTGTAAAGCAAAAATCAATCAGGACTTCCTCCAAACTGCCCTCTTCAAAGCCACAGAGAAAGGCTGTGGTGAGACATGGGGTGGAGTGGCGTCTCACCACAGTTGAGGGAAGTCCTGACTGAAGCCCAACATTTGCAGGCTCACTCAAACTCCCACGATTGACACTGAAGCTCAGTGGAGCTCCCAGGCCAGGCGCTGAGCAAGGGGGCAGGTTACACACCCACTTCTCAGGTTCAACAGTGCACCTGGCAGGATAACCACGGTGTGCTCAGCATCTTTATTGATCTTTTCCAACAGGAGAGATCCGATGCAACACAGCCGGCACAACCTGTCATTGCTTGCATGTGACAGCGTGGCATTTTCCACAAAGAAACACAGCATGTACTACTACATGAACATGCTGTGAAGGCAGGACCATGATCCTTTAATTTCCTGAAGTAGGTGGAAAAAAATACAAAAGCAAAACACCATTAAGATCATCAAGGAGGAGACACCCTTGTCTGAAATCACCGTCCAGCTACAGATACCTTAAAAGAATTAATTGGTACCTGCGTAAATATGCCTTTGTTTAATAAATGAGATTTCTTTCTGCTGTGTTTCCACTAGTGAATTAGTCAGTAGGGAGGAGACAACTTTATTATTTACAAGAGATTCAATAATCTATCTACACACCCACATCATGCTTCAACCAAGACAATCAACCCTCCATTAGAGATTATTAATACATGAAGCCCCTTGACCACCTTATGATTTGTGGATATTATTTCTTCCACTTTACAAACAGAGAAAACTACATAACAGCAGTTATTAAAAAGCTCTGTGAGGAAACC
The DNA here is from genome assembly GCA_013400635.1 of Hypocryptadius cinnamomeus. Taxonomy (NCBI): domain Eukaryota; kingdom Metazoa; phylum Chordata; class Aves; order Passeriformes; family Zosteropidae; genus Hypocryptadius; species Hypocryptadius cinnamomeus. The sequence continues at coordinate 16,344 of VYZP01062050.1, read as the reverse complement.
CACAATGGAAGACAGCATATTTCCATGGGGCCAGGATTTTTCTCTGGTCCCTGACTGTTAAAGCCTGTGCTTTAACTTTACAATTCCTACCAAACTTCAATGAAGCAAAGCTCAAATAATTAAAGAGACATAAGCCTGCTTCCACTGAAGCCTGTGGCAAAACTGTCATTATTTTTAACGGAAGCAAGACTAGACTAAGCATTTATAGAACACTTGTGATCACTGGGAGGCACCACTCAGTTCTCAATATTATTAGCTACGAGACTGCATCTATCTAAGAGCAATATTTCTTTTAAAATCTTTAAAACCTGGTCTCAAAACCTACCAGGTTTTTAAAAGCTCTTGTTCTTCAGAAGAACATTATTGAAAAAGCACTGAATGGTCATTACTTACATTGAAATTTTCTGTATGAATAATTTAAATGTGCTGCTAAAGCGCATACCAAAGGCCACTCCAGCAAGGGATGGAGTTCCTCTGAGGATTCTCACTTCTTTCATATTTGCTTTTGCCCCTGGTTATAACAGCTTTTCCTTCATTTTCCAATTAAAATAGTATTGTAATGAGATTTGGAGTCAACAATCTTATTGCTGTATTCACTGAAAAAAAAGTCATTATATACCTCAAAATGGAGGAAGGAAAGCTTTTCAAAGTCCTTTAGATCAAGTTCTTAATATGAAATTGCTTAGATTATAAGCCATGGCAGACATACAGAGTTTTTTGCACTTGGCTGACCTGGGTCTTTTTTGAGTGATGAAATTTTCTCTACATGGATAGTGTCGCACTGAAACAAACACATCCTAAAGATCATGAAAGGTAGGTTCCACCACACTTCCTCACTCAGTTTTAAAATAAAAATTATCTTCTGGGTATGAGATATTCCTAACACAAAGGCATACACAAGTTCTTACCAAGCCTTTTTGGGCAGAAAATGAGCAAACATGCATGACTTCATTATGCTTTAACTGTGACCAAATCATTGCAGCCAAGGGCCTTCGTGTACAGAACTGTGCCAAGAGCATCAAAAGGACCTGCCTTTATTAAGTGTGAGCAAGAACTGCACTGACCAATGTGAGTGCAACAGCTCCCACAGGAAAGGTCACAGGCAAATGAACTGCTGTGAGCCACACCAGGCAGTGGGGAAGGGTTCAGCACAGCAGCTGAATTACTCTCCCTGCAAGGAAAGTGACAAACAGGAGGGTCTGCTCCACTCTGATCTGGCTATATCTCTCACGGGATTTTGAAGACAAGGCTTCATGAAGCACCTCTAGAAGCCAGAAAAGCATAGCTAACAGCAGCAAGTTTCACACAGAAGAAAAATGCCATGATTATTATATCAGAGGGTTCTCCAGGAAACAAGGGATGCAATAACATCTTGAAACCACACACACTTGTATGTCAAATAAATCTCAAACAATGAAATTTTTTTGCCTGAGCTTTCCTTGATTTTGCAGCACAATGTAAACATTTGTCATATGGACAAAAACTGCAATATCAGCATAGTTTTTCAGACATACTCACCCTGATTAAAGAAAATGGAAGTGAAAGCCTAGAGTGCTGATGCTTAAAGGAAATTCCAACATTTCAAGTGTTCATACTTTTCACTAAAAACATGTAAGGCCATGGGAAGGCCAAGAATGTAACTTCAACAAACACTGCTTCTGACCTACCCACAATCACAGAACAGAATTGCAGAAGACTTCAAGCATAAAAGCAGCTTAGATTGGTCTCAAACAAGGATACCTGTGAATACTCAAAGCTCTTATTTATTATTTTAAAAGGTATGAAAATATTTTTGTGAATCAGCTTTAAAGAAAAAAGAACCTTCATTCTTTGCTAGTCTTAGTCTGCACCTCCTGTAAGCTTATCAGTATAAGGAAGTTTAGGTTTTCCACAGTCTTACCTGACTGTTTTAAGTAGGGCAATGTATCCTGTCATTCCAGAATTCATTACAACAAAGTCCCTCACAACTTCACAACATTACAGACCTGACTGAAGATAAATCAGTGAATAAATTTATTCACTGAAAGAAAAGAATACGCATGTTTCTCTACAGCAGCAGACCTTGTGCATTGCGTATGGTCAGACAATTTTTTTAAACTAGTTTAATTTTCAGATGAAGAGCAACAGTATTCTCAACAGCAAGGACAACTTGTTTTTTTACAAGCATGAAAGCAAGTCCTTTCTTCTCTTTGGTCAACTAAATGCGAAAAAATAAAATCCCCTATTTAAATTTACTTGCAGTAAGATTTGCAAACTCAAACCACATTTACAAAAAGCACTACCTGCTGTTTCCTTAGAGGAACATCTCCTAAGTAGCTCAGTTTTCCATAAAGGAACGTGAACTGTCTCCATTCTTCACAACACAGGGACTTCCCATATCACAAGAAAGGATTTCATCATTCTGGTGAGCACAGCGCAATTTCAGCTGTTTAAGCCGTCTGTACCACTGGATTTCTTTGTCCAAACGAATCCAATTCAATCTCATTCATGTCTTTTCAGTCGTCTACATATTTTCATCCTTGCAGATAACTGTACGTCCATGCCAGCTACTAAATGTCAATCACTCACACTTTCCCTGCTCCCCTGGCCTCTCTCTAAATCTCAGACACTAGCTAGTTTCACATTACTCCACGATGTGCCAGGTAAGCATTAGTCTCATTTCACAGCTGAAGACACAGATATAAAAAATGTACTGACTTGATTAAACTGAGGGGGAAAAGGGAAAAAAAAAAGACTTGTGACTTAACACTTGAGATCAACAGAAACAGAGTAAAGGATAAGAACTATTTAATTTAACTATTTATTTAAGACACTGTTAGTACTGTGCTACTGAAACTTGAAGTTAATACAATACTATCATTATGTTTGGCCAAGTAATGTTTTGACAGCACTCATTAAGCCCAACTTTGATCACAAAAAGACCATATGCTACTAAAGCAGATTTTTAAAATATAAAAAGAGATGCATAGGACTGACATTAATAAACATTCAAAATGAGCCTACACATAGAAATAAAAGAGGGAAAAAAGCCTATGATTGTTCACGCAATCTTTTACTCCATTTAAATTGTACTATTAAGCTGTGCTACTAAAAAAAAAAAAAAGTTGGAAACCTACTTACCAAAGGGTAATCCTTTGCTTTATATACCCAGAAACAGATAGGGCGATTACAGTGCATTTAATATTTGATATGAAAAAGAATTTAAAAAGAGAAAAATAAACTGGTACCAGATCTAATTTCACACTCAGGGGATTACAATGTAGAGAATACAACACACAAGCATTCTTCACCGACAACAGCACTGTGAAATGCTCGGTAGATTGCTGGCACTCCTAGGATTTAAAAGATTTAATGTTCTGCTTCGTTACTTCACAGCATGCCAAAGTTTGGAGGCCACTGGAAGACCAAGCAGCTTAGCAAGGAAAAATAACAGAAGAAAAGGGCCTCATCAAACTTACAGGATCTTGATGGACCTTTTTTGACAGCATTTTACTGTGCTTAAATTGTGGAAATTAAAAACCAGAGTCCTTCTGTTCCCTTAGGGTAGTCAAGGCCAGGTAGTGGGTGCGATTCTGACTGCCCCAAAAGTAGCCTGTACATGTACTGACTTCCCATTTTTACTTAACCAAATTAAAAAACTTAAGTCCTTTTCTGCTGTAAGGAATAACACCTGCCTCCCTTAAAAAACTTATATACTTGCAAGAGGAAAAAAAAAAAAAAACCACAAAAAAAGAGAAACAAATTGATCAAACTCACTACTGGAGTAGCTGAATTAGAAATTTTCTTTATACCTGAATAGAGGTCATTGCTTGTCCTGGATCTCCAGGAGTGCACACGTGGCAAATGTATGCTTTCCCATGGTCAGCACTGGGGTGGACCATTGCTCCTCAATGTAAGAATCATAATTAGGGCAAAGCATCTTTGTGAGCTGCAGTAATTTCCCCCTTTTCTCCCCCGTGCAGCCAAGCAGGAGCAACCCTGCAGGGTAGGTGACAGCACTACAATAGCTAATCCCAACAAGAGAAACTCTGAGCAAGGAAATGTGCTCTGAAAATGCAATATGTATTCTAAGAGGATGAGACTACTGAGAAAAGAGAAGGCCTCAGTAATTAGTCTTTAGGATGAGAAGGTGGCTCTTTTGCCTAAGAAGTCCTTTCAAATCTGGGATATTTAGTTTAGCACAAAGAAAACAAGCTCTTTTGTAAAACAAACATCTAATCACCTAGAAATTTTAGAGGCACACATGCAACTTCAACAAAAAATAACTTCAAACAACTGAATTTGGTGTTTAAGGTGTCCTCTCAGTTATCTGCATAACACAAAGAGGGTTTCAGTTGTTTTTACACCTTTTATGAAGAAACCTCCCATTAGAGAGGAAAGGTTTTGTTCCTCTTGTTCTGTTTAGAAAGAGCTAGAGGGGAAAGTCAAAATCCACACAAAATACACCTTCCCTGCCTGTCCCTTCTTGTGGTGCCTCCTGGGGCATGTCATAAGCCTCCCCCAGTGCTGAGGAGCACCCATGGGTCTGATACACCACAAGCACAGCCAGAATGCCTCTGGAGGAGCCCCTGTCCTCCTTAAGCTTTATTCCCCCTTCTTGGTAACCATTTCACCAAGACCTGCCCTGGCATACTTCTTCCTATTTTCATCCCTAAACCCACTGGGACCAGGAAGAGCCCATCCCATGAGGAGGTGGCACAGTGGCTCCTCAGGGACCGCACATGGGAAGCGGTTTCTGTCTCATGCCTCTTCAAAAGTTGCAACCTGTTAGCAGAGAGCTGGTCACTGAGCTCACGTGGAGCTGAGCACTCCCAACTACATGATGAATAGATGTTAAACCAACCACATTCACTTTGTTAAAAGCGTACACAAGCAGTAAAAGCATCTGGAGCTCTGCACAGGAATGTCTGAGCTGGCAGTAAGTCGGCTGTGGGATGTGCTCTGACACCACGGCCTCACCGCTCAGAGTGAGAGCAGCACTCGGGCTGAACAATTGCCATTCCTCACCATTTCATCCCTCCCCTCCCTTTCCCCGCTAGCTGTACCCAGCAAGGATGTGACACTGGTGAAAAAAGCTTGATCCTTTTTTCCTTTTCCGTGCCAGCTTACACTTCAGCTCACAGGAGAGCTGCGCAGCTTACAGAGCTGCAATGGCACAGCCAACCCACGGTGTGAGGCCACATGGCCATGAGAGAAAAGGATGTGCCAGATGAAGAGACAGCAGGTAGCAAGGGAAGGACAGCCAACACATTTGAAACCACCACAATTACATGATTTTTTGGCAATATAGGCAGCTTCATGTGTGCTCTCCCATCATGCCTCTCCCATGGCTCTACAGAGCAGAGAGTTCAAGTGTTGACAACTGGAATTTCTGTAGCTGACTTACTAATTTAAAATAATGCAGGCTACATTTCTGCCACCAGGATCATGTTCTCTGTGAGTTCATCCATTCCCAAGTGTCACTATGCGCCACCACTCACATCCTAACCTTGTCATATTACTCCAAAAGTATTCAGAATCTGTGGCTTTCATAGGTAAAACGTGGGAAGCAAAAGGAAGGCAGAATTGAAGAAGAAACAAACCAGGATTCCCCAACCAGTTCTAGCTAATGCAAAGTTTGAAATATCCAGGTCTATTTCATTTTATATCCCATATGACAATGTTTGTTTCAGCAAATACAGCACAGCATGTAAGCAATAATTGCTTTAGGAGGCACAGTAGTATGCAAGATGAGTGCTAGTGCTGAGGCCAAGAGAGTCCAGGAAGAGCTCATTTGTAAAAGAAAGATATTTGAATTAGAAAGTGTCTATTAGTAAGGGTCTCATCAGCGTATGCATTTTCATCAAATATAAGACAGCTCTAAACACAGTATGAAATAGCTGCTGTTTACAGGACATTATTAGAGCCATACAATAAAGTGTTTCATTTTGAGAGCTTACTGGGCTTAAACTAGACTGGATAGACAAAACAGAAGGCTACTTATTATTTAAGCAGCACTCACCTCAGAAGGATATTAAGTTTACAGCCTGATGCTGCTTACTCATAGCAAAGTCTAATTACAGCCTAACAAGCACACCCACTGGCTTCAGTGAGACTCGGCAGAGAATAAGACAGGATCCACTGTATGTCAGGTTTGGCAGCTCCCTGATGAAGTGCTCTAGAGGAAACAAACCACTGGGCCAGTTTATAGAGGAAACTATTTAACACGGAAGCCGGGGAGAAGTGGTGCAACTCGCTCACCACCACAGCCGTGGCTGCCAGGACCAGAAGCAGGGCTTGGGAGCTCCGCAGCTTCTGCATGTGTGCACAAGACCATCAAATCTCCTCATGGAAAATGATCACCTTCAGCAGATCCTTAATTCCATCATTTGTTTACAGCTTTGAAAAAAAGTTACTGAATCACTTGTTTTTATTACACTGGTAATTGCAGAGGGACTTCAGGTATATACATATATATATATATATATATATATGTCACTATCTTCTATTCTACTAGAGGAACATACTCTTCTGCAGCTATAATAAAATGAAGAAAGACAATAAAGAAAAATAACTAGGAAAGAAACTGAGGACTAAATGACTGTTTTTTTGAGCTCTACCTCCCCATCATGAGACAAACATCAAGTAGTTAATCAGTTCTGCATATCAGCTTGGCATACCACAACACAAGAAATACACACCCATCCAACTGGTATCTCCCCTTCAAAACACTGAATATTCAATGCCAGCAGTATCAACCTAGACAGCAATTTCACTCCAAGAGCTGTCTCTTGGTTTTGAGTTGGGCTCTCTGCTTTGCTCTCCAAACTATACTCCACATTGCCCGTAGACTACTCCTGATCATAGTCCCTGCTCAAAGAATCTTAGTTTGATCAGACCAGACAAAGTGGCCATCAATGAAGTGGCTGTGGAGGTGCCTCTGTGACAAGGTGTCACAGCTGGGACCACTGATCACTGCAGAACTGTCCTATGGAGAGCATCCTGGAAAACAACGCTACTGTTAATGCAGGGACTGCAAGACAGTGGCACATCGTGGGGAAACCGCATCAAACTGGCTAAATGTGGATTCCTTCCTGCATCCCTTTTATGTTCTCTATTTATATTTATAAAAAACCAGACTTTCTTAAGCGCTGCAGACTCAGGTGTGGAGATTAATCTGACTGCACTTAATGGCTGGCAATGTATAAGGGAAAATCTTTGCTCTGCTCATAACAAGCTATGTATAATCTGCTGCAACTGTAGAACAACGGCCTAGATAAAGTGAATATCCACAGCAGCTGTGTTCCTGACACATCACAGCACTACCAGTCTCAAAACATCTAGGGGACCAAATACCTGTGTTTCTGAAAAATAGTAAAAGGAAATCATGGAAGGAGGAAGGGATGGAGGTGAGAGCAGAGCATGGCATATTGCTCCACTGAAAAAATTACAGCTTATATCTCTCCATTAAAACATTGAAAGCAACGACACCCATTTTATCTATCACAAACACACACGTGCTTTTGGAATGCCTTGAGAGCCAATTCATCGAGGCAGAGCAGCCCAGCAGGCCATGCCCACACGTGGTCCTCCCACGCTGAAGCTTGTCCCAGAGCCCAGCACCTGGCTGCAAGGACGAGGATGGACCAGTGCAGACACAAGCCACAGTGCAGGCAAGGGTTGGCAGCGGCTCCCCGCACACAGCACACTTCCCATCCCTTTTGCCAGGTCTCCTGAAATGCTTGATCTCCCTGCATTAAGCACAGGGGAAATTGCAGTCATGCATATACAAAACAAGCCTAACATGACAATTTTGGATGTGTACTAACTGGTGAATCAGACATTTTTCCACCTCTCATTTCTTTCCTGTGTTAAATGACGAGTCAAACTAATCCCTCCCCTTTGAAACTGTAATATTCAGATGAGAAGTGTATTTTGGTTTCAAGTCTTAATAAGGGCATGCTAAAGGCCCTTCAGTCACTTCCTTTCCTCTTGATTTTATCTTTTTTTAATTGAAATTACTACATACAACTTCATACAATTTTGCTGTTTCAAGCATTGAAACCTGAATGCAGTAACAATCAGACTGCCATCAAATTCTAAGGCCTCCCAGCAAACACAGACACAGACAACCTGCAATTTCTTTTGCATGCCAATACTAGCAATGCTGCAGGTATCTCTACATGGTTTCAGGTGTGCCTCCATGTGCTTCTCCTCAATGAGCTGGGAGGAGGAAAAGGAGTGAAGGAAAAGGATAAAAAGCCTGAGTGGCCATTATGTCACCACATCCATTTTTCAGGATGCAGTCCTAAGGAAAATCTCTTGGGTTCACATATCAGCAGGAACAGCCAGTTGGGATTCCTGCCTCACTCAAGAGGAAGAACTTCAAAAAGCACACACAACTGGTTCTCAGGCTCTTCAAAGAGCTCTAGAAGCAGGAAAATACCAGACTACAACATATTCAAAACCCAGTAATAACAGTGGCAGCTTCTGCCATCTTCTCACATTAGAGATGTATCTGCAACCAACCCCAGGAGCCAACAGAGATAACAAGCCAGTATAATCAGCCCACAGGAGAAAATGGAAGTCAGGAAGAGGGAAGATGGAGGCATCTCCCAAAATATTTAAATTTAACTATTTTGGTCAACCAATGCACTGGAAGTTTTAAAGATTAACTTGAGGGGAGGTAGAGGTTAGGGTAGAAGTAGAAAAGGGAAGAAGTAGAATAATGCTTATTTTTGATCAGTGTTGTCAGATGTGCTCTTCAACTTTTAACTCTGCTTCCTTGGTGAAGAAGAAAGTGAGCTATAAAGAGGTTGCCAAGCTTCGAAGCAAGAAAAAAAAAAAAAGGAAAATAAGCAAGCAGGTAAATGTCTCAAAGACACAGCTTCAAAAGGAACTGACAGTGCCAACACCATTAACTGGGGAGACTGCCTGCATAAATCCATCCATATTTGAATGTGTTAATTTTCCCAAAGCTTACAACTGAATTAAAGGCTATTTCATACTTCAAGAAAAGAGAGAGGGTCTGAATGCAGCAGGGAAAGAAAACCAAAAATCAGCACGACTGTGCCAGTGAGAAGAGCACAGGCTGACCCCCATACAGACAGTAAACTCACGATATGATTTCATCCACAAGAGCCTCCCACAGTAGTGCCTGACTGAAATGCTGCTGCCTGCACCCTACAGTGCTGCCAGCATGCCTGTTTACACAGCCATGCTGAGAATCAGATCTGGCTTCACCGTGCAAAACAAAAGCCACAAAACACGTTGGGGTTTTTTTTCATTTTTAAGCCAGATCCAGCCCCTGTTCTGGGTCACATGAGAGCTGCATGTATGGCTGCTCCAGAACAACCAGAGTGCATGTGTGCATGGGGCTGAAACAGGGGGTGTGAATCCATCCTGTAAAAACACAGTTAAAGCCAGCTCTCCCTGCCAGAGACAGACTTATCTAGGCTTAGAGGAATTTCTAAATGAGCAAGTAAAACCTATCCACATAAGTCTTTTTGGACACAAAGCTACATCTCGTACATTACCGTATTGTGCATCCAACAGACATTTTTAGGGGATGAATAAATAACACCTTGTTCCAAAGGTGCTGGCTCCCTGTCACTGTCTGCTGTCACTAGACTGCAGAAGGGAGTCCCCTACAGAGTGCAAGACACAAGCTGCCTGCTGAAGGGATTGCCTGTGGCTGGCACGCCCAGGCTGCAGCCCTGATTTTAGGGTACAAAAGGACAAACTGTGACATGGCATCCCAAGAGAGGCAACTGTCCAAGGCTTGTCACCTGTGCTCCTGAACAGGCATGTGCAAGAAAATGCACATAGAAAATGTTCACTTGCAAACCCCAAAGCCCTTGTGTTCTAGTGCATGTAACACTGACATTCAAACAGAGCTCTGAATCCAAGCAGAAAATGCAGTTGCTAAAACACCTGTATTGCAAGCAGGGTTCTGAATGCAGTTAAATGTTTCTTTTGCTACATATCAGTTTCAAATCCCCTCAACTCAATTTACTTGAACTTTTAAAAAGATAAAATTCCTCACTCATTTGCATTACTTTTGCAATCTCTTAACGTTTTGTTTCATTCATACATTCACAACTGCTGAAACCATCTTTGATTTGAGAAGCTGAATTCTCATTTGCAAGGCAAACAGTATTCATACCCAAGGAAAATAAAATGCTTATCACTTTTATTAAAATAAAAATACCTTTCCACCTTTTCAAGTCCTTAATTCCTGTTCCCCTGAGTTTTAACTCTCTGCAGAGTTATTACAGCACACTCCAACAGACCTTTTCCACCACTAGAGTGAGAAAACACTCGGATTTGAACTCTTGCTTTGAAACAGAATGGAAAATCCTGGCAGGCTTCTGCGGAATGTAAAATAAGCCTTATGTGCAGTAAAAATCACACGTGCAACAATGCAGAGGAGAAAAGTAGCAAGAGTCATTGGTTTGACTAATACTTGCACAGATAAATTTTGGAGAATAAAATGACCATGTAGAAAACTCATACACACTGAAAAAAACCAGGCTGAAAAAGGAAGCAGGGCTCATTTTTTGCCCCCACTCCATCCCAGCAAGCCTCACAAGACAAGGAAAGGTATTTTATGCCTTTTATTAACAGAGATTCCCAGATCCATGTAATCCATATAATCCATATTCCATGCATAACACCAGCATCCATGTACTCCATATTCCACTCACTTTTATAAGTTACTAATTTGGAAAATTAACATATACAATACTGAAAATTTAACGAAAGAGCAACTCCGAGAAGCGTCTTAACCAAAGCTAGTACTAACATACAGAACCTTTCAGCTCCCTCAGAAATTAGGCTGCAAAGCTCTGATTTGTAGCTCTTCAGGTCTCTGGCACCATGCCATGGTACACAGCTGAAAAAAATTCATCAATATTTGGAAGCTCATCCTAATGATGTTTATTTATGTGAAAACTGGTGCAAGTAGTCAAACTCACATAAAATATATTTTATCAATTCTCCCTAGCTACCTTCCCCAGGTTTACATTCATTCTGTTTCTCCTTATTTGAATGTTTCATTAGAATCCCCTAAAACAACATTGTAAGTTTCTAACACTGCATTTTTTTCAGCTCTGACAACAGTGAGAGAACCTTTGGCTCCCTGGAATCACACCAGCACAAAAATGCATTAGGGGGGGTGCAAGAAACTTCTGCTGCTCATGAAATGTTCTCAGTGTACGGCACATACCGTGTTGAGAGCAGTTACTGTGCTTTCCTAGAAGGAAGCATTTGATGTACATCTAACAAAACTAACTGACAGTAGCAGTTGGAAAACAAAAGGAATATAACAACAAGGTTATTTTTCTCCTGCTTCTTAGACACCATGGGCTGACAAAGTGCCACCTCTAAGGAAATCCTGCCTTTTTGTAAAAAGTGTTAGCACTTGAAAACTCCCTATTGTGAGGATGCAAACTCCAAAAGTTTGGTCAAGAGCAGATACACATTGATAAAGCCACTATTTTTAGCTTTAGAGCTGAAACCACTCAGTTTTGTTTCTGCATTAAGTTTTGGCTGAGTATGTGGCCTCTCTAAGTCCTTCTGGTGCTGTCTCTTGAAATGATGCAAATAAATTGCAAATTCAACATTTCCATACGCATGGGATTATATAAGGAATGCCAGGACAACCCAGACATACTACAAAAATATTACTCATGTTCAAATATTTTGTAGTTATTTTTTCCCTACTGACAATAACTTGAACTTGTATTTCTCATGTATATTGCAGAGTTCAAAGTCTTTGGGAAGAGGAACAGACTTCAAAGTATACCTTCAGAATACTTCTCGTTTAGGATGAAAATATTTTTGTTTTTTATAATTTTTACTTGTCAAACATATTTTAAAGAGAGATGATGAGCTCAGACACGCATTACTGAGCCTGGTAGAGAGATTATTGGATAAAATTCCATGGGCTGTGCAGGTCTGACTAAGCACTGCTCTGTAAAAGCTTGGTATGAAGCTAGAGACTTGAGCAGAACAGAGAAACAGGCTACTCCAATTTTGCACTCAGATCATAATTTGGAGCTTATGCTCATCCTAAAACTGGCCCTACCTCTTTACTTTAATGTTGGTGCCAGAACTGCTGCCTCTCACCTGTGTCACTCCCATGGAAAACTCCCACTGCCTACACTAAGAGACTCCAACCTGAGCTGTACACCCAATAAAAGACCTTTTCTCAAAGTCATTTGAAGCCTTGAGAGAAAGTAAAACAAATGGGGATCAACAAATGGTGAGGTTGACGGACAGAAGAAACAGAAATAGAGAAAAGAAGACACAGCTTCACAGTAGTATTATAAGCATGATCAATTGGAAAGAAGCCTATGGATTTGTACTGTTTATTTTGAGCTACAAAATATGAATTATATACTGCAACTTAAACAACTATTTCCTTACTCATTAGACTCAGGTATGCATCAAGCCTTTATATATTAAAATGATGAATAATTCTGCATATATCATTCAGCAAAAGCTCATGCATGCTATATGACATGAGAGAAAAATGAAGCAAGAAGCAAGTCAGGGAAAGACATTCAATGACTAAGCATCAGAGCTGGCAAGGACAACAGCGAAGCAATCCCTGCACTGACAAGAGGAGTTAATACACAATACTGACAAGGTGGGCCAAACTTCTTGTGCCTCAGAAGGCAGCAAAGCCTGGAAGAACAAGTTAGTAGCAAATAATTGTAAAGGCTGACATGCCTTTTGCTTCCTGATGAAGAGCAGTAGTGGCAAGAGCACTGCTGTGCAAGGAGCTATGGTTGGCTGCTTCCCTCTCCCCTGGCCTGCCAGCTCCACAGCAGGGGCTGCAAGGAAACAGCACAGACAAAAGGGAATACAAGGCAAAAGCACAGCAGACAGTGAACCAGAAAACATCTGGTTCATCTGGTTATCTGGCCAAAGCTCACTCTTTTTAAAACACTTGTCTCTCTAATATTACCAAACACTTGTCTCTCTAATATTACCAAAAACTTTCTGGATATTCATCTTGGTGGAAGTGGAGAGGGATTTTTTACAAGAGCGTACAGTGATAGGACAAAGGGTAAATGGCTTTAAACTGAAAGTGGACAGGTTTAGATTCCAGGCATTAGGAAGAAATTCTTTACTGTGAGGGTGGTGAGGCACTGGAAGAGGTTGTCCAGCGAAGCTGTAGATGCCCAGTCACTGGAGGTGTTCAAGGCCAGGGTGGATGGGGCTCTGAGCAACCTGGTCTACTACAAGGTGTCCCTGCCCATGGCAGGAGGGTTGGATCTAGAACTTAAGGTCACTTCCAGCCCAATCCACTCTATGAAATCTGAGTGTGCAAAAACATTAAGTACCTGCACAGTGTAGTAAAGCAGTCAAAACAGCAAAAGTTTAGTCACATGCTAATTATGAAATAGAAATATAGCAATATGGACAGGTTTAATGCTTTTAAGGACATCAGATCCCCTGTGGAGAGGGCAAATTTCCAAGAGTCACGTGATACCTGGTTTGAATTTTTACTCTCTTGCCATTTAGTGTAATAAATTGTGGTTAAGAATTTGTGTAAAAATTGGAGCAGGTTACAGAGGAGTAAACTATTTCTGAATTTATCAAATGACCAAGAAAGTGTTCTGCGTTATTTACATCTCTATCATAGTGAAACCTCAAAGCAGATTGAGAGTACTTTTAAAGAAGTTTCATGATAAAGCAGCACTTGATAGATAAGCTTTGGAAAAATCTTGCTGTCAGGGCACTAACCTGCAGCTGAGAGCTCAAGGCAGGAACTCTCTAAACTCTGTGGTAGTTCCTTCCTCAGACACCAAAACTCACATCAGGTCTCTGACAGATTTGTAGCAATTGGTAAAAGTCAGGCAAGTAAAGTAGCTGCTGTCTCCACCCACACACCCTGTTCCAACGCAAAGGTTCCCAGTTTGCACATAGAGCAGCTTGGGAACAAATGTAGTTTTCCTCCCAGGAACCAGAGTCTGTTTACCTTGGTACATGCCCAGATAAAATGTGTAGATTTCTACACAGGAGCAAATGGAATTCCTTGCAGTTGTTGCCTCTCCCTGAAACACTGTTTTCAGCTTCCATATAATTTCCCATCACAGGAGGCAGCCAACCACACTGGGAAATGGCTCCAACAGGCCCAAGAATGAATGGGATATGAATGTACTCATCAAACCAGCTTCTGGCTGCACAGGCTATGGCCAACTGCTCCTTGCTGCTGTATCCCACAACTTGGCATAAGGAAGTGTCCAGCCAAAGGACCATCTTTAGACTTGAAGAATAACCTGCTGGAATTGTAACCTTAACTTCTAAAGGATATTCTACTATAGCTCCAATGTCTTGTTGCTCTGCTTTCAACATGACACTTCCTACTAAAATTGCTTCTAGTCCAGTTAATTTGCACTTTGAATCTGCTCATATAGTATCAGTTAGTGTAACATTCAAATAATGTTATGGATTAACATTAATGTTTTATTTCAGCTCTAAAGACACACAGTGAAAATTACCCTAGTAGGAAAAATGTGAAGGAAACATCTAAGTAGACGAGAACTGTGAACACCACAGTTATACCCAACAGCCAGTTACAAATAAAACTCTATGGCCAAAACCAACTTCCAGATTATTTGCTACCATGAAAGCAACTTCCATTCCCAAGCCAACCTGTCTGTATGGACTATGAGCACCAAATTATGTCCATTTCAGTGAAGGTCTTCCAGAACTCTTACCACAAACATCACACCAAAATCATCACCACAATTTTCCCATGTTCATTTCTACTTATATTCAAGATTTATGCCAGACTGACATTTACTCCAGTGGTATTTATTTTGGTGAATGATGGCAAGACACATGATGACACACCTGACAAATAATAAGTTTGGTATGGGGAAATGTGGATATTGGCAAGTTCTCAATCTTCAATTTATTGTTTTCATCAACACAACCCCAGCGCTAATTTGGGAGCATTTTATTTTGGGCAAAGAACTCATGTAGTAGAACAAGTCATACTTTGTTAGTTCTTGCCCAGGGAATAGGTGTGTTTCTCAAATTATACTCTCACAGACAAGGAATAAAGAGGATAAGCTGGGAAAGAAAAATCCCTATTGGAGCTGGGCTTCAATTTAGTTGCAGACAGTGGAAAAGAAAATACTGACAAGGTATTAGCACATTTGGATTTTTTTCATACAGTGAAATATTGAAAAAAATTTCGGCCAATGTAACTCTTAAAATATTTTTATTGCACCCTATTGTACNTTTTTATTGCACCCTATTGTAACAAAATACCCTATTTTATTTCACGTTTCACCCGCTAACATTATGACCCTGTGTCCTGAACAGTCTTTGTATTTTGAACATGTATTTTCTATTTGGCAAACATCTACTCTACAAAAGCAAATTTATATTAAACCTACCAGAATTTAATTTGCAAATGTTACTGGAGATGCATTTTTTTAATAACCCCTAAAATTTGCGGATATTACCGTGTTTCACATTTTAAGGAAAATTGCTGCAATTGATGTGTTGGTTTTGAGTAAAATTAGTGCTCATGAGAAGGCACCAGCTTAATAACTCTGGAGAAACTTGTCTATTTTTGTTCCATTTAGATCTGTAAAAAGCCTAAATTTTTGTGTTAGAAATACAGATCCTGTCTGCATTTCTAATGATCAAGAGTTTGCAAAACGGTGACACTGCAAGAGTGACAAAATCAAGTTCGGACAACAAAAATGCCAATTTCATTTGGGCTTTCCACAAGTTTTTTTACCCTTTTGAAGAAATAGAACCACAGCAGTAATTTCCCAGTTAACAGAAGACAGAACTTCATTCATTTTGGCCAACAGGTCAGCACGGTTGTTTCACATAAATCACAGAGAGGGTCAGGAATATCTGCATGGCACGAGGAGGCACGAGGCCCTCAAGGGATGCTGCTTCTGAATGAGCAACAGCCAAATTAGGAGGATCTGAAATAGAGAAGTCTAAGTTTCACTTCTGGCCTGTCCTATCCCAAACACAAACAGATGGAAAGAACACAACTGATAAAAACTCTAAATACAACTTTGTAGTTCAGTTTAACCTTGTAATATTTTTCGTTTACAGTGCTTTCCCTTTGCCTACTATTTTTTTTTGAGGAAAGCGACAAAAACATGTAAAAATTATTCAACTATTGAATTAAAATGTCTTTAAACAATTACATAAATAACTTGACTTCAGTTTACTTTTGAGCTCTACAACCATATGAGCAGCATCTTTAGATGTAATTTCTCAGTGACTTCAGTTCCTCTACAATCTGTTGCCTGGGAATTCATCACCTCTGGGCAGTATACAAATTTATGGTCTTCAGTTCAGAAAAAGATAATAAAA
>VYZP01062049.1:0-37057 GCA_013400635.1 Hypocryptadius cinnamomeus | reverse complement strand
GGTCATGACTTTTGAAGCATTTGTAGCAGCAGAAATGGTTTAATGTTGCTGGAACTTCTTTCCTATATGCATTAAAAGTTCATATGGTAGTGGATTTAATCAGACTTGTGTACAAGTACTTTGACTAAATACTCTGCATTTAGAAACAATGTAGGATCTAATATGCCAAGGAGGAAGGATTTATTTAAGTTTATTCAAAATCTTCTAAACAGATTGGGTCCCTGATAATCTTAGCAGTTGATACCTGTAGTTAGATTTTGAGGAAGTGTCTTCTACCAGCATCTCAATATTTTAACTATAGTTTTAAAAAAAATTCTTAAAAAGTAAGGCATAATACTATTCAATGAGATAAGAGTCTGAAAATCCCTGCTCAATAAACTGATGTGTTCTTCAGGAAATTGATGGTATATCAAAAGCTGTTACTTCAGATAGCAATCATTAGCTTAGGTTCCCAAAATGAATGGGAAATACGAACACTGAGAAAAGGCTGTGCCTGTTTATAATGGTCCTGGTTTTGTATACAGCATTCTTGGCTTATCTTGAGAGGGGTTCTGACACACAACAAAACCGATGCAAACTGTTATAGCCACCAGTACTTTCTTCTGACCTTAAGTATTTCTTGGCTAATGTGTATGAGATCAATTTGAAGAAGTGTTGATATTTTCTCCTGTTTGGTTTTCTTTTCTCTTTGTTTTATTGACCAAATATACTGGATGAAAAGATGTCCTCCAATTAAAAGATAAGCTATATATTTAAAATTGAGCATATTCTCCCATACAGGAATTAAACTATAAATGTGTGTTTTTTGAATCAGTCTTTCTAAATAAGGCCTAGAAAGCTACATCTGTTGTGGTGGCAGTGGTGTTTGTTTCCTTTTTTCTTTTGGAATAGCTGAATGTTTTCTTCAAACAATCTCTTTTATGGCTAATCTGGAAATCTGTGCCACTGCTGTGAAAATGAAGCAGTGTCCACTGGACCAAGTAGTATCTTGCATTGAAGTCCCTTAGAAGAAGGAACAGTGGGACACGCACACCTGGCCCATGTGTGGCTTGTGTGTAACAGATTATCTCTTTTGAAAATGAACATTCACAGGTCTTTTCTGTTTAAAATGAGAGTCACTGTTGTAAAGGGTGTTCTTCATTCATGGAGAGTGAGGCATGTGCTGTCCCACTCCGTGGGACCCCAGAGGTCAGCCTGAACCTGGGAGATCCACTGGAAAACATGAAAGCTTTGGGGTGAATTTCAGGTTTTTAGATGTGGGTGGATGTGGTTTGGTCAGTCAGTGTATTTGTCTTTTTCAACCCTGTTGAGGTGAGCTTCATGTTTAGTGTGCTGAGTAACATAGATGGGCATTACTTGCTTGCACTGAGCTACTGCTTAGGTGACCTAATACATAAGCAAGCTCATTTTTGCACTGAGCTTTTTTTTGAAATGAGCACAATTCCCACTAGTTCCACTTTCAAATCTGTCTAAAATGAGCAATTGTTAGTGTTTTCGCACTGATGATATCTTGGAGTCATTAATTATTTATCTTCACGACTACATGTGTGTGCGAAAGGATTTGGTTACCCCTGTTTTACAGGAGACAGGGCATGAATTGACTTGTAGACTGTGCCTGTGCTAATGTAGAGTGCTCCATGGAATGACACCATTGGGAAGCTGCAAGGAAGGGTGGTGCTTGTTGTACTGTGCTTTATTTTTAGAGGATTCAAGAGCAAACTGCTGCAAGCATCAGACTGGAAGGAATATTGCCTTTTCTCACTCTTTCTTAATTCTGTAAAAGTCTTTATCAAAAACTGGTAGTGTTTTCAAGTCTCATAATGGCTTAAGAGTCCTGTGTCTACTGAAGGAAGCCCAAACCAGCTCAATTGTTTCTTTTGAGGGCAAGGTGCAGTGCGTTGTTTGTGCCGCCAGCCTTGGCAATGCCTTCCCCTCCCCAACTTCTTTGTCCCCCTTCTTCCCTTCCCCCGCCTCCCCAATTATTTTTCCAGAGACCTTGGCTTGCTGCTTCTGGGGCAGCAGCAGCAGCTGCTAGTTCTGTCCTGTAATTCTTCCCTCTCAGTCACAGGGGACTGGAAGGGGAAAGACGGTCTGTCTCAGCAGCAGTCCACCAGCTGCCGCTACAATCTATAATGCGTAAATTTGCAAAATATAGCTTTTAATTTTGCTTTGCAGTCAGAATGAAAAACTAGAGTGCACCACCACTGCCATCATTGATTGATTAATAGAAATAAATGCTCCCCGCTCCCCGGTTCAGACTTGGACAAAAAGAACTTGGAAGTGGCTAAAAATAAAAGGTAAGAAACCTGACAGACTTTCCCACCAACAGAGTAATTAAGAACACGTTGTTGTGTATTTGTGCTTGAGAATGTGCTCTGGCTAGGAAAAAGCTGTTGAGTAATGCAAAAATATTAACTAAATCAGAGTATAAAATCAGGCTTAGGGTCATGATATTCTCTGAAGTACGTGGATAAGCAGGGCTTCTTTGTTACAGTGTTAATGACTGAGGGAGTCCCACAGATTCTAGCCTAAGAGATTTTCCTGAAATTGTGCATTGAGACATATTTTTGATGTTGATACTTTTCTTAAAGGAGAGAGAAGGGGAAATAAAGGAGAATAGGCAGTGTTCTTTCTCTGCCAGCAATGTCATTGGAGTAGCCATAGTAAATGCTTGTTTTGTGTCCAGTCATAACACCTTGGGGAAGGAAATGGCCCATAGAAAAGGCAAGCAGCTTCCAAATTTCCATTAGAAATGGATTTGTAACCTCTTCAGTGTGCATTTATGAATGATGAATCTTTTAGTTGGAGCATTCAAGAAGAACCAGCCATAACATGGCCAAAATTTGTGAAAGAACTTGTTTGAACTGAATAGTTTAACTCAGTGGGTTGTTCAGAAGACTTGAACTATGAAACACCATACATAAAAAGAATTAATGTTGTGATGGCACAGATGATTGACCAAAGAAAAACTGTTATGTGTACAGCTGGGAGAAGTAATTTTATCACAAGTCAGTTTTGCAGTTGATTTGTCAGAATTTGGGAGAGAGCAGATCTAAACCTTACCTTTGTGGACAGCCTGACTCTGTCAATAAATCACAGTGTCACCTAGTACCTATCCTCAGAATTACCAGTCCTGATTTCTGTACATTTTACACGATACTAATGTCAGCAATTTTAAGTAAAAGCATAAGCAGCCTCTAATCTTGCAAGACACACTACTTGGAGTAGCTATGTTGTACACTCATGTTGGCAGAAGTAAACTAAATCTAGATGTGTCTTTGGGACTCCAAAGAAAACCAATTAAAATAGTTGAATAAACAAAGCATACTTTGTGCATGTGTGTGCACATATTATCTTTAATTTGTTGGGAGTTTTTTATCATGTGGAAAATACAGCCGTGAGTGTATACCATGCCTCCCATCTCCTGGGAAAAGAGAGTAAGAAGGAATTATGTATTTGACCCATTATTCAGGCACTTGGGAATTAAGAGAATGAAGAGCAGTTTGTTTCTCTGAAGTCCTTCCTGGTTATATACATATATTTTAAATAAACATGGTATGCTCAAATTTATATAAAAGCAGTGTTCAGTGATATCACTTAATTGGGCAAAGAAGTAAAATCTAGTGAAGTGCACACACTTTGTGTCAGTTGCAGTGTTTTGGGTGGCTACCTGCTCACTTTCAGGGAGAGGATAAAAATTAACTGACAGAGGCTTTTCACAGGTAAAAACCAACAGAACTCTTGGAAATACTACTTCAGCCAGACTTCACAATATTGCACATTACTACTCTTGTCAAAGTGTCAGAAATTGCCTATTGAAAATTGTTTGTATTTAACCTTTAAAGAAATACTGCTGAAGTGTGTTTTAAAACTGAAGAGGTAGCAAGCTGGATAAGCTTGCTAAGTTCTGATTATGTGGCAACAAAGGCCTCTAGAACTCACAGTAAAGTTTCCAAGAAAGCAAGTTCCCTTTCCCAATACATATTTTCATTTGTCCTCCTGTTGTGGTAAAGGCATCTGTCTTCTGCCAGTGTTTTTTGAGCTATACACTGAAGTCTTTTGAAGATGACTGAATTTGCTTTTTATTGACTTTTCCTTCCCTTCAAAATTAATACCTTTATTGTAACATTAAAGGTCCTGAGCACAGCTTCTTTCATACAGAGATCATTCCCGTGGCACTACAAAAAGGACCCTTACTAAATACTGATATTTACAGCACAGGCTCTTTTCCATCCATTCTGCAAGGCCTGATCCTTAATGCAAAGAAGAGCAGTAAAGTGTCAGTGAGAGCCTACCTTCCCTCATTTCTGCCCCTGTGGGGATTTGAGCAGTCTCTTGCACTGTGTGCAGGGGATGCCACTTCTGGGGCAAAGCTAACCTGGGAATAGTTGAAGAGTGGAGTTTTGAGGGAGTACTCTGAATTTTTTCTGTAGCTGTATTCTCAGTGAGTACCTCCTATCTAACTCTTTACATGGAAGTGAGAAGGTGGCTGTTACTGTTCTATCTTGTCCTCTTGTCCATGGAACTTTGGCTGTGGGTGGGAAGCCCATAGTCTAATCTGTAGATCCATTCTGGTTCTTAGCATAAAGCATTTTGAGACAAGAATAGTCAGAAGTAGATGTTAAAAGATGTTTCAGAAAAGAGACCTAAAAGCACACTGCAGTCTCCCTGAAAAAAAATATGGTATCTAGACAATGGGCAACTTCATTTCTAAATTCCTCAGCCACAAAATTCCTTAGTAGTCTTAAAAATCCATGTTCCCCAAAACCTTTTCAAGGGAGTGAAAAAGAAAGAGGGAGAAAAAATGTAAGTTCTAAGCTTGCCTAACATGTCACTTGGCATAACAACACTTCTGTGTATCTTTAGTAAACACAATGCCAGGTTAGGAGCCAAAGGATAATATTTTGCTTTAAATTGTTTTCCTATACCATCTGAAGCTGCACAGTGTAAAATCAGGAGTGGAGAAAGGCTATCCTGAGTCTCTCTCTTTGCTGCTGATACAAGCATGATTTCATTATACAAACATTTGCTCCATTAATTGTCATTATTCCTAACCCTCCATTTTGCTTAATGGCAAAACATTTCACTGCAGGGGAAAAAAAAATTAGATTAAAGTAAAGACTTTCAGACAGTAAAGACTACTAATTGAAACCTGCAAGGGATACCCCCATCATGGAAATTCAAAATTATGAAAGTTATTACTGATGTAAGTGGAAAAGTGATTCTTGAAAATCCTCATAACATTTTGCATTAAGTTTTTGTATGTTCTAAGTCAGGGTTGGATTTTTTTCTTCCTCTGTAAATGTAGGAATGTAGCTTTAGTAAATGAGTGCACAGAGTGCTACATGTGTGTTTGTACAACACGCATTTTGTCTGCTGATGGAAAGTAGAGGTTTTGATTGTGCATGTGTGTCCATGTGGACCTCTAAAAGGAGATATATTGCAGATGAGGATGCTAGAATGTTTTGGTTTTGTTTCTCCCTGCTCCTTCCATGTGAGGTTTTTTTTAGCACCTGTCTTCCCCTGCAGTAGTATTGCATTGAGAACTAGGAATAAAATACTTTTGCCTCTGCAAAGCTCACGTGTGTTTCTGTTTTGTTCCTTTGCAGTCTGTGGTATACAGCAATGTAGAGGTCTTATTTCTCTTCTCTAGAGGTTGCTAATACTTTACCCAAAGGATGACTGAGGCATAGGAAGGTTTCCCTGATTCTCCCTCCTGCAGGAAGTGGAGAGCAGTGAGCTGCTCCTGGAGCTGCTTTCCCATATGACAAACTCCAGCTTGCAGGCACACAGATGGGGGCTGCTTTGAATGCAGAAAAATACGAATGCTGATACTTATGTGAGAAACATCGTGTGCCTTCACTGAGTGTACAGTGGTAGGACAGCACTTCATAAATGGATTTTGAGATTGCATAGCATTTGTTAAGGAAAGGAATAAAAAGAGTATTTCCTTTGAAAGGAAGAAAGTAATATTTAAAAAGATATCCCTCAAATATTTTTTTAAAAACTTTTGTTGTTTAGAAGTTTGAGCCTACATAGTTCTGGATTTTTGGGTTGCTTTTTGGTTTCGTGATTTGGCACATTTCTGGATGCATAGTGTACAGTATGTTGGTTGTGTGTGTGTCATGAAGGAACCACAGTAAAATGTAAATTCATTATTTTAAAATAACTTTTCCTGAGGTGACCTTTTCTCTGTGTGTTTTGTGCTCTGCATCTCCCTCCATTCCCCACCCTCAGGTCCATTAGGTGTAAGTTGAATTAGCTCAGTGACTCTTATCAGGCCTCTTTTTCCTGTTACCCCCTGATAAATTTATGTGACTTAAAGAGTGAACTCCAGGCACAACCTTATTCCTGCTGGGGACAGGAGCTGCATTTGCAGAAGCTCTGTGTTGGTGAATAGTACCCCACTGTGCCCTATATGGGAAAGTGTGTGGGTGGCAATTTACATGGTAAACAAAGGCATGCAGGGAAGGAAGATAGTTAAGCTTATGTTTTTAATGCTTCTTCTTAAAAAGTATCTGTTAAAGGTTAGCAGCAACAAATATCACAAAAAGAAGATTGGTGTAGATTTTTCCATTTTTAAGAATCAATCTTTAAATAAAAGTATTTTTAACATACTTTTGTAGATAAATTTATTGATATGACTTGTACTGATTTTTGTGGTAAAGGCAAATAAAGACTGTACCTGTGACTGTTCAGTTTAAGGATAAATGGAAACCTTTTATTTAATCAGCAAAATGGGCTCATACTCATCTGAAGGATCAGACGCATCCCCTTCCTGCCACCCTAAATAGGTTGTTTGCTTGTTCGTCATAAAAGGTGTAGAAAGGCAATGTGAATTAGACAGCAAAAGGCTACAGAGAGTGTCAGGAAGCATTGACATTCTTATTTGTGGCGTGTATCTACTATGTGACCTTGGACTAGTCTCTTCACCTATGCCGTATCTTGTTTTTAGATTATAAATCTCTGCTGGGAGGATGCTTGTTGCGGTTTGTCGCAGTTTGCTGTTGTATCCGGCAGAGCGTCTTTTAGATATTATTGTAAAACAAATAATAGAAATAAGGATAAAAAGGTTTTTTCTGGAACACTAGCCATCGATGGAGATAGGGGTTTCTTTTTAAGCTTGCTCTGGTGCCCACTCATCTACAAAAAAGTTCATTCACTGTGTCACCTTCCAAGCAGCAAAAACCTTCTAACATGAAAATTGCTATTTATTCAACTAAATAAATGTGACTGACTGCGCTGTCCTTGAGAAGTTTTGCAAATGCATTATAAACTGCAAAAACCCTAACACGTGAACATTTGCAGTATTTTCTTTAATTAATTAAAGTAGAGGGCTTTCTGTGGCGTTGTTGTACAAGCTGTATTTTCCTTGCAGCCATGGTCTGTTTCCCTGTGGCTCAGAGCGGATGATCAGTGTGATAGCTGTTAACCCACGGACACGCTAACGAGCCCAGCTCACGCTGCTGAGGGAGGGTAGCTGCCTTATTCCATGTGATGGAACTTGTTCCAGTTCGCCTCTCATTTTGCTCCGATGCCCTTCACACTGGTGCTGCGCTGGGAGGGAGGCTGGCATGGGAGTCTGTCCCTTCAGCTCACTGAGGTGCAGCCAGGCCGCTCGCAGCCGCTGCTGGGCTGTGTGGCAGGAGAGCTCCGGTGGGACCCTGGTGTCTCGGGGCCTCTGACACGGTTCCTGGCCTGGCACCCAGCTCCTTCCCTGCGCCGCGCTTGATGAGTGCCGTGGTTGAGCTGTGGGAATTCACCTCTGCCTTTTGCAGGGTTTAATAGTTGAAATGTCATGGATTTGCACTTCAATGGGAGAAAAACCTTACCTGCTGCCGGTTGCAATGTAGAGGAGCAAAATTTTTTTTTCCTAAGTTTTTGGGTGGTTTTGCTTTTGGGTTGTTTTGTTTTGGTGTTTTTGAGGTTATTTCTTCTATGTCATTCAGGACACAGCAAGTCTATTTTTCAATTATTTTGCTGCTGACACACTACCAAATTTTTAAAAGGGAGAGAAATTAAAATTTACAGGTGATAGTAACTTAATTCTAGAACTTGACTCTTTAATTACAAAATAACACTTTCATCCAAAGTAACATAAGAAAGATTGCTTTTTAATTGTTTTATAATGTCAGAAAGGATAAATATGTAAGTCTAATCTGTGTTCCTGCATACAGCCAAGAGTCTCCTCTACAATAATATTTCTGTCAAGCTGTTTAATTTGTTATAGCTTTTAAAAGATGTCATATGATGTGGTAATTTAAAAAGTAAAAAATGAAGACAGTACAAAGAGAACATACCTGACATGAATACAATATAATGTGCATGTGGTTCAGCTTACTCTGGATAATATTCCTGTGCTGTTCCTGTTTGTTCCTTGGGTGTGACTTTGCTAATGGCAGAGAGGGTATTGACTGAGGTCTTTGCTGATAATTACACCCTAAATAGAATTAAATATGAAGGTGGTGCTAGCAACATGCAAATTGGCTTACAAACAGTTTTGAGATTTTTCACTTTGGCAGTGCTAGATTAGAGCATGTGGTGCAGCAGTTCTTCCACAGAGAGGACTGCTGATGGAGTTGCTGAAGTCAACAAAGCAGGATGTCCTGTGCTGTCACACTGGGGATGGGGTGCAGCAAAGCAGGATGCCCTGTGGTGTCACATTGAGGGATGGGTTCTTTGTGCTTAAGACACAGACAAAATGCTTCTTGGAAGGCCGTGGGACTTTAGGGAAGCCGTTTAGTCCCACTGTCTAAAAGAGAGCAATACTTTGCCACTTGTCATTCTGGAATTTAAGCTTGGGGGNGGGAAGCCGTTTAGTCCCACTGTCTAAAAGAGAGCAATACTTTGCCACTTGTCATTCTGGAATTTAAGCTTGGGGGGGGTGGTATATATTTATAAATAAAAGGGTTGTCATTAGCTTACAACATCACTCAAATACCGACAGGTTTCAAATGTGTTTGTCATCATGGAACAAAACCATTGTGGGTTTTCTGCATTAGTGTGAATATGCCATATTGCAACTACACTGACTTTCAGCTATCATCAGCTGTTTGGAAAGGCCCCAAATGTTGCTTAGACAACACACCTTATTCTTCCAAAAGCCAAGGCTTTTGTGGAAGCAGCAAGTGTGATTTTCAAAAGCAGGCTGGCATGGGAGCGCTAGGGGATGTGAAAGACAAAAGGAGCTGGGGCTTTAAGGAGCACCTTTGTGGCAGTTGGCGTGCAGCTGTCCCAGCTCGGTCCCTGGCTGTGTGGCTGAGCGTGACTAACGCCTGTGCTTCGTGAGCAGCGCCCTGCTCTCGGGACGCCCGAGCTGCTTCCACCTCCACTCCTGCTCCTTTCTCAGAAGCTTGCTCTGCTCCAGTGGGGCTGGCAGAGCTGCTCACCAAGCAGCTGCTGACCTGCTGTGACTGATAACATATGAAGGTAAACCAGAAGCAGGGCTGCTGGAATCATGGACTTTGTGGTAGTGGTCTGTCTGGGATACCTCTTATGTTAAGCCTTGAATGATGACGCAGTGATGGTTTTCAGTGGGAACATATTTCAGCAAAGGCTGAAACAATTACAGTCTGACATGAAGCTTTTGTGGGCAGTTAAGGAAAAAAAATTATACTGTGAGTCACTGGCAGCAAAAGCCTCTGTGTTGTTTTTGGTTGGTTGGGGGTTTCTTTTGTTTTTCTTTTTTAAGGCAGCTTATTTTTGTTGAAATTTCATCTCTGTAAAATAGAGTTCTTGCATTTATTGCTGGTTTTTTACGAGGTCAGCAAAAATTTAGGTTAGCCCCTAATTTCTCAGATACAAAGGGTTTGTAGTTGAGGCCAAGCATGGGACCATGCATCCACTGAAACAAGTCATGATACAGTGATATTTTTTGGCCTTGATAGGTATTGTATCAACATGATTCTAAACCTATTTGTTGCCTCGCTTAGACCTTTGAGTTTATCCTGTAACTGCTCTAAAGAGCTGATTTTTATCAAAGTTTTATTATATAAATCTTTTTCAGTCTTGGGAAGATAATGCATCCTTGTGTAAAACCTGCTTCTTGCTGGAATCGATGCAGAGCAAGGCTCAGTTTCTTGCAGGGCAGTGTCATTGTTGCGAGGTTATCAGGAGGTTCAAGGTACAAATCAGCTGTTGGCTCCAGTAACTTCTATGAGGGAAATCTGGGAAAAGATGCATCTTTTTTTGTAAATGAGATAGCACAGTGTGTGAGATTCTGACCTTTGCTGTAAGAGGTGCAAGTGCAACAAGATTTTGTGACTCCAAGAAGACAAGATTTAGATGTTCCCATTTGGGTTGTAAAAGGAGGTGAACTTTTGCAGAGAGCATTAATAATGCTTGTCATGGGTTACTGCTGTGTGTCCTGCTTCAAAAAACAAACCTTTATCCGAAACTTTGATCCTTTTTAGGTGGTTAAGGAAGGCACAAGAGGCATTTTACAGCATTGTCACATGCCTCTGAACTGATGCTTGGGTTTTCTTGGAAGAGGAAAGAGTAACACCACAGCAAAGGCTATTCTTGAAATATTTGTGACTATTTTGAAATTGGGATGAAGTGAAACTTTCCCAGGATTTCTGGACTAAAGAGATGTTGGTAAGTTGTCAACTTCTTGAAGCTGGCTGAAAACTTCTGGAAGTTTGGAGGTTTGCGCAGTGCTCGTGGCAAGTAGTGCTGCCTGAAAAAAAATGCACGATTCAGGTGTGAAAAAGGAGAACTTGCTATGATAGATAAAACATAATATATTTTAAAGCATTTTGAGAGTTGAAATATGATTTTGATTTCTTCTACCCTGACTTACTCCTCCTCCCCATTTATATTTTTCAATAAATCTGCAGCACTGGAGTTATGAAAGTGATTTAGGAAGAGAAGACTGGGTGACAAGCTACCTAGGCAATGGCAGGCATATTAAGCATTCTAAATAGTATTCTACTCTCTTAGATGAAGAAGCATTTCTTTTAACATTTAAGCCCATTATAACTTCAACGTTGTAAATTATGATAACATGTTTAAAATACATTTTGGTTTTTCTTGTATATGTTGTCATTCTGTGTCTACAGTGGAACACACTGTAAGTTTAAGACTTTGGAAATTCTTCATTTTGGAATTGAGAAATGTGTGAGAAATAGGATTTTTCAGGCAGTCTGAATTTCTGTCTCAAATTAACTGGGAAATCCATGTCTTCCAAATTTTCTATTAAAAAAAGTTTACAAAAAATTGCTTTGCTTTGAAGTTGCTATCTCTTAAATGATGCAGAATGCTGTCATCTTCCAGTTTCTTTCATTAGCTTTGTGTGCATTACCATTCTCATTCTGTTAACAAAAATATTCATGTTCTACCTGTGTTGTAGCTTGAGCTGTGAGGAGGTGCAGTGACAGGGCAGTCCTGACCAAGACCCAGCTTATTTTAATCACTGACTCAAGAGCAAGTCCCAATACTAATAATTACCGGATCTGTGACACTTTCAGTGTCTAAGGCAGGGAGCCATAATATTTAAAAACATTTCATGTTTAACCAGCATTTTGTAAAGACATTTTTATTTCGTCGTGAAAGCCAGCGTAACTCATTAATTCTGGGTCTCGATCCAACAAGGAGCTGCATGCAAGCAGGAACCTCTCTGTGCAGATTTTTTATGAAGGCTTGGTGCCTCTGAAGAGTTTCTCAAAACTATCTTCATGAGGTTAGAGCTAAAGCCATTCAGTTTAGGGTCCCATAGGACTTTTTGAACCATTCTGGAAACCTCAGCATTGTTTGACAGGACCTTGCTGTGGAAGGGCTGTCCATACAGGGGTGCTGCAGATCCCAGCGGGCAGGAGGAAAACAGGAACTCCCAACAATGTCATCCCTTACCATGCTTTTCCTCTGAGGGGTTTCAAAGACTGGCAAGCTTATTTGCATGGCAAAGCTTGTAACTGATGAGCAGTTTTTAGTAAAAGTTTTGCTAGTAACTTACCAAAAAAGTGTTCTCACTGTTATGTTGGGTTTTACAGTCACTTTTTGTTTGTTTATATTTAAACTCAAACCATTGAGAAGTTGTATGTTTCTGCAAATTAGGTTGTTATTCCGTGCAGTTTGCATTTCAAAACAGGCAATCCCCCAAAACATTGCAGCATAGGGAGAACAGGTGTATCTTCCCTTTTGTTCTGTCAGCATTTGTTCTGGTTTTAAGGGAGAAAAATAAACTGCAATTTTGGGAAATGCTGTTGTATAATATTCTGTGATAAAATGTGTGCAAGTTCTGGTCCTTTGTGCATTACCTACAGTTGCAAAAATGGAAACATGCTCATATTTTTATAATAACAGCAAAATCAGTATGCTCTGGTTTTATATTAAAAAATATGCATTTAAGTAATAATGCCTAAAACAGTAGGGATTAAAAGAGCTGGTGAAAGTTTTGAGCTTTTTTTGAGCTATAAAAATATTTACTTTTATGTCACTGTTGAGACCAGAGCTTAGCAAAGAACATGAACATGTGTTTAACTTAAATATGATGTTATTTTGTGGAGTGCTTAGTGTGAATCTGATTATATATGGTAGTCCTGACTCGGAGCTGTAATGTAGATCGTGTAACCAGAAAAGAACTAGTCATGACATGGAGATTAATTCATTTTCAGAACACCAGGTTTTAGAGACTCGTAAGTCAGAGAATCTTGGCAAAACTCTCTTTTATGACAAGAGTTAGAGGTAGGTATTTTTGTGATTGATTGGCCTGTTCTGACCAGGATGTGTTATGTTCAGTTTTGGCTCAGTCAGACTCTCCTGTGTGGTTTTGGGGGAATAAATGGAGCTTTCTGTGACTTATTGTTTGTCCTACCAACAAGAGGTAAAACTGTTTTTCTTCTGCCAGCTGACAATCTTGAAAATAAAATTGAGGCCTGTAAAGACTTCAGCAGCAGATGGACTTGGATCTTTTATATATAAATCGGAACATTATTCATGTGTGGTCTTCCAGCATTGTATAACATAAGGAAGACTGTGTTATGCTTTTTAGTACTTCAAAAAATGTTAGTTGCACTTGAAATATTCAGAAACAGAACTGGCTCCCCCGATTCCACCTATCAGGTTGTTGGTTCTGATGCTGTTTTGCCACAGCAGAAGAGCTGCTTGTGTTAGTGCCAGTCCCACAGGCTAGTGCTACACACCTTTTCACTTCTAGCAGAAGATATTTCCTAACCATTGGTGTATTTTTAATTAAAAGGTTTCTTGATGTTTCCTTAAAAATGAAAACAAAACCACTGGGATATCCGGGTTGGAAAAGCTACAATTTGTGGCACTGTTTTGTGTGCTTCTTAATCACATTGGGCAACATCCCAGGGGTGCCACTTTGCTACTGCAACCAGCCACTGACTTAATCTTAAGTAGGATTTTAATGAAGATCCTGGTGAGGATGTAGTAAAACATCCAATAAGGCTACTAAGTTTTACATCACTTTCAGTTCTTGTAAGGTAGGCAGTCCTTTTCCCAAATGGCAGTTTGGACAGCTAAGAATCAAAACTCCTAAGGATTTTTCTTTCCATTTGTGCCTACCATTTTTTCTTAGGCTTAAGCTGAGATTTGTTTTTGTTCCTCCGCTAGTCCAAACCCCCTTCTCACTCTGAGAACAGTTGCAGATGCTATCCATTAAGGTCAACTTCATTCATTTAGCCTTGGAAATGAAAAACTCCTACCCTTCCTCCCTCCAACAGTGATTACCTTCTGTAAATGTGCTTCAAAGATTCCTTGTGGTGAAGAACGTTGTGTGGGATGGAGGAGGGATGGGAGAAAATGCGCTGGGGAGTGTAGCAGGGGAAATAAATGACTCTGATTCAGTGCCTGGTTATAGATACATTTCTCTAGATACTCTACAAAGCTTTAGGTCTTTACAAGATTCCTCCCAACTGCCTTTGTTCTTTGTGTAGCTCACTTTCAAACCTGGCATGTGGAATTGTTTTATTCAAACTTTACTGAATGACAGGATGTACCTTAGAATTAGAAATATGATGGGCTGTCAGCTGCTTGCCCAAATTCCATCAGTTCTCTATAGTTCTTAATAAATGAACTGACAGCTTATTAACCAGGCGGTGCAACAGGAACTTCATTCTGTTGTAAAATTTTAAATCATGTTGTTCTAACAGGCATGCAGTTTATCACCACCTCTTTTCTTTGGGAATGAGAAATAAATAAGAATAAGTCAATCTCCCCCTACTACCCTGGTTTCTGGCAATATTAATAAAGATTTTGACCTAACTGTTAAGAGTAGATATCCTGTAGAAATACTATCAGGCACTGAGAAATTAAGTTAATTTGGTGTCTCAGAGTTAAGTGAAAACTTGGAGCATTATAAAAGTCTAATGCTTTTTTGTTTAGTTTTGTGATTCCTGGTAAACAAACATTTTATCTAGCAGCCAAAAAAAATTCTTAGAATTTAGTTAGGTAAGCTACTGGATCTTCATTTAAGTCTTAGCCAAATAGAGGTCTTAGACTTCTTCATTGTTAAATGATTCACTTGGTAAAATCAGTCTGAGGATAAGTCAGTAATGAGTGAATGCTGTTGCTGACTGCATGTTGTTGCATGGTTATGCAAGATCATGGCTTTCTTCCTCAAGTTGTGCAATACTGTTAACATTGTGGAAATACCACCAAGAATGATTCCTTTATTTAGCTATTCACTTGGAAGGCCAGATACAAGTCAAGAGAATTAGGGACCGCAGTGCTTTATCAGGTCTGTAACCAGCTCCTGTACAGTAATTAAATAACACAGTGCAAGAAATGGTACTTACAGCTGAAAAGTCTCCACGTGATTTTCTGAGACTGAAAAGTGTATTAACTGCAACATTTCACTGAAGGTACTAATCTGTGTGACAGTCTGGGCACATCAAGGGGGAAATGAATCTCCTAAATACTGTTATTATTCTCTGTGAGAAGCCGTGGAATACTTCATGAGAGAGATTTGAGCTCTGTTATGCCTGGTGGCCGCCAAACAAGGTTTCTGTTAGCAGGAGATAAGGACGTGCAGCCTGGCCAGGCTCTGGGCAGTGCTGAGGGGGGTCCTGGCACAGGGCTGTGCCAGGGCTGGGCACTCCCTGCCCTCGGGTACAGCCAGGCCAGGGAGGTTTCTCGGCTCACTGGCAGCCTCCCTGTGCCCTGTGGTGAGCTGCCATGTACTCCCCATCCTGGCCCTCTGCAGAGGCCAGGCTGAGCTTTAGTACCCATATCCATCCACTGCAGTCTGAGTGTCTGTCATCTCTGACTCCACTGAATCTTACACTGAACTGTTCTTTGGGTGTTGGTAACATGTATTCCAAAATCTTCCCTGGCTGGTATACATGTGGCAAATTTTCTACCTTGCTGCTTTTTAAATAAGAACATCCTTTTCCTGGGTACTGCCTTTATCACAGGCTGGCTACCACTGAGAGCTCAGGTAACTTGCTTTGCTCTTTGATGCATGAGAAGCTGTCGGCTCCCTTCCAGCCATAGCTAAAGTGCTGTAAGAGTATGTGTGACAAAACCCAGAGGTTTTAGTCTGGCTTTATTCTCTGCAGGTGTGTGCTGTAGTGTTGCTGTTTCTTCCAAAAAGCGAGAGATGGAAAATACTGTGTGTACTTCCATCAAGTAATTTTACAAATCAGTTTTTTCTTACCTTGGTGTTTTAGCCTCACAATTACATTTATATCAGAATGAAGATGTTTTTAGGCACTTGCAATTTTTGAATGCCAAAAACTCATGCACACACTCAGGTGTTGTGTCCACGAGTTTCCTCTTAGGTGAGTGAGATGACTGTGCTGGCATTTATCGTTCCACTGTCCTGCCCTGGGGAGCCTGCTGAGACCCTGGTTGTCCACAGTGGCCATGCTGCCAACCAACTACCAAATGCACTTTGATATATGGAGTTTGAGTTGGCTCAGAGAGAACCAGAAAGCTGCAAAATTGCATATGATGTCTTCCTTGAAATTTGCTTCTGTTTTTGCTTTGTAGGGGATTGTTCAGTATGTGTCAGTTTCCTTGTAGATGCCATGCTGGAAAGTAATTAGAACTGACCTTGGGCAAATAATAGTGAACTAGATCAGTGATTTTTTAAATTTGGCTTTTTTTTTTTTACTTCATTTTTTAAAGCAGCTGTCTCCTTGTACAGTTGTTCGTAAAGCTGAGTGTTAAGCAGATTACTTCTGGATTGGGAGTCACAACTGGTGGGAATCTCTGGATGCTGAGATGGAGGAGTTTTTGCTGTGGAGGAGTAGTAAGAATTTGAGACAGAGGAAGAAAAAGCCTGGTTTACCAGAATCAGCTGATCCAGAGTATTTTAGATTTCCTCTGCACAAAAACGTTATTTTCAAGAGAAATTTTGAGACTGTTTTGTCTTTAGAAAGTGAGTGGGGTTTTTCGTTTAAGCAAAGTTCTCTCCTCTTACTCCCTTTAGAAATTTATCATAAAGATATTAATTATTTCAGCATATGGAATAATAAATAGTTCTTGAGCCTGAGCTTTTGCTAACTCTATGTCTCACTAAACATGGTTGTATGCTTTGTTGTTTCATCCTTAGGAAGTTTCCTGCTTAAGTGCTGGTCACTTCAAGTAATGAATTCAATGCATATGAATTTCTTCAAGTATCTTTGTAATGTTCCAATGAAATGCAAAATCCTTATTAAACAAGCTCTCTTTCTAAAACTGTTATGTTTTTAATATAATAGTAGAAATAGTACTTTTAAAAGCAATTTCTCCAATCAGATCTTTGGGCTGCATCCAGTGTCCTGGTTCTTTCATGTAGTTCATGCATTTTCAGAAGAAGCAGAGAAATTCAGTGGGTTTTTTTTCCTCCTCTGTGTTAAGTTAGTGATTCCATTTATTATATATGGACACTCACGAAATTTATATTTATGATGTAGATTCAGGGCAGAGGGTGGTTGGAGTAGGCAAATAGGGAGCACAAGAGAGAACACACAGTAGTCATTGTGGTGGGAAAAATTATTACAAATTTAAATATTTCGTAAGCGTACCTTTGAAAATGGAAATTAAAAGCTAATATAACTTTACCTTTTTAACCAGAGGGCAGTTGTTTTCTGTGTGTAATAAGAATGCCTTAATTGTATGTAATAAGAATTTGCTGCCCTGGAAATTTTGTAGAAATTCTTCTTACAAGAAAAATTTTTTTGTCCCTCTCCCCCTCATCATCAGAGATATAACCTTCACATGAAGTATAACTGTAGGCTGGTGGTTTTAATCAACCCATAGTCTCCTGATGGATTCTGACAATGCTAAAAGATGAATGGTGGAACAGTTAGAGAAACATCCAGCCTTCTTTTGAATTAGTCTTTTGTAACATAAGTAAATTATCTGGAAGGTACTCAACCACAGCACTTTGATAATACAGGTGTTTAAATGGTAATAGCTGTTGGAATTGGGATGGGAGTGAAACAATAAAGTCATTAGGGTGTTACAACATGAAATTAAGCTATCACTATTACCGAGCAATATTATTATCCTAAAGTCTGTAACTCACAGAGCAAATGAAAACAATGTAATACCCCTCTAACAGTAGTTTACATTAGGATTTAGTTTAGCCATGATGTTTGCTCATGTTATAGTATCTTTATTAAACAGGAGTTGTGAGCTGGTGCGCAGTATTGTAACCCAAAAGGAATAGCATAGAGCTGCTGACCATCTACTGAAGTAAATCCTGCTCTCTACAAAAAAATTATCTTTTGCTCAAAATTCTCATAGTGGTGATTCACATGTTACAGTTAGCAAGAATGTAGAATATTAATAACTTTATGTCTAATATTTAAATTACTTAATTACCTAATGTAGACTTAGATCCTTTTGACTTCTGTATGTATCTGTATAATTTTGATGAAAATTTTTGTTTGGTTGAAAATCTCAGATTTCAATTTGCTCAGTAATGGTTCCTGAGATGCGGAAGAATGTGTGAGAATGACATCTGTGTTTATGCATATGATGGGGAAAAAAAAGTGCTTCTAATGAATTTTACTGGAACATGTGATATTCTGAGTGGATGTTCAGTAGGACAGTGTTCTGTATTCAGCAGCTGATTCTAACAAAACCAGTGCTTGGTGAAGCCAGGCATTGAGGGGCTGAGCAACTTGCTTACAGACAGTTGAAACTTCTTAAATTAAAACGTTTTTCTTTGTCTGAATTTAAAAGTTTCCTGGAAATTTTTACAAACTACATAGTTTTGTAAACATTGACTCATCAATTTGCTGCTGCTGCTTCTGTTCTTATTGTTGTTGCTATTTATTAGTGCATTAGTGAAAAGAACAAATTTTTTTCCCCTGTTCAAACTCGTTTTGCTGAAACAATTCTTTTAATTGTTTGTAACATTACTAGGAGGCACCTCCCCTATGACCTGACTGCAGTTTGCTAGATAGTATGCATACCTAGATGATACAAGGAAGAAAAAAAATTCAAATATAAAGGAAATGTTTTCTTTTTCAAAAACCTGTAGTGTTTTGGTTCAGATTACTACCTTGGGAAAGATCCTGAACTGATATACATAAATCACATTGTCATAGAAAGAAATGAAATTAGGGCAGTAAACATTAGCTAATATATTACTTCCTTTTGTTTCAATAAATAGGATTTTTCCAGTTTTAGTATCTTCTACACCAGGACTTCTTAGTGTATCTTTGAGGTGATCACTGTCACTTTTCCTTCTAAGCAGCCACCCATCTTCCCATGTTTTGCTCTGTGCTGGCCTCTGCTGTAAGGACCTTGGCCTTGTGCTTATTCAGATTGTGTTTCTGTTTCTTGGTCCCCCACAGGCAGCCTGGGAGCGGGGTGTTCCCCTCCCTGCTCCCTCAGTCCATGCACCCATGCCGGGCCTTTCACAGAAGCAGGTTCACTGCAGAGAAAGGTACAAGCTTATGAGTTAGAAGGGGTAAAAAGAGTAAGGAATCTGAAATGTCTCATAGAGCAGCTACCCTACTGTGCCCCATCTTCCAGTGATTCCCTTTCCTGTGCAGGTCATAAGCTAATGATCCCAGAAGATGTTAGTGGCATTTGTCCCCCCTTCCCTCATCTGCTGACAGTGCAGCGCAGGGAGCTCTGGCTGGCACAGAAGCCTGACCTGCTCACTTTGGCTCAACAGCTGTGCTGCACACCACGGCGTCCTTGGCTGCCAGAGTGAGGGTGCTCTGCACACAAGGATGTGTGCATTCATTTGAGCAGCCAGCACCTCAACTTAGTCCATTAGGGAATGGGTCCTAGCTGGAGGCTGGTGTCATCCCTGTGCTGTGAGGCTGCGTGTG
The DNA here is from genome assembly GCA_013400635.1 of Hypocryptadius cinnamomeus. Taxonomy (NCBI): domain Eukaryota; kingdom Metazoa; phylum Chordata; class Aves; order Passeriformes; family Zosteropidae; genus Hypocryptadius; species Hypocryptadius cinnamomeus. The sequence goes on along the minus strand of VYZP01062049.1, from coordinate 17,816 downwards.
TGCACGCTGCATTACAGGCTGCAGAGCCGCTCTGTCCTCTCCCCCACCTTGCGTGCAAAGACTGAGATGGCTGAACCGTGGAGAATAATCCCTTGATGCTTGTGGGATTATTCACATTTACAGTCAGGCCCCTGCAGCACCTCCTGTGCTGGTGTGTGCCAAGAGCCTTGAGACGCCCGCGTGGTACGAACACTGACAAGTGATACTGAAGTACAGGGCAGATTCATTGCTGAATCTTGTTGAAATTGCCTTTGTTTCTGAGGCAGTAGTGCTTACTGCTGCTGTCTTGTCTGTTTGGGTTAAACAGGACGTTTGAATCTAGGAAATCCAGCAAAATTTTCCCTTCTGAGCTCCCTGCTGTTGCACACTCTGCTCTTTTGGTTTGTGTTGGGCACTTTTACAGCTCTGTTCTACTCACCACTGTTTCTGCAGTACTTTTCCTCATCTCTCTTCTGTAGACAAAAGAAACAATTTTATCTTTTAGCAAAAAGTTTGACCTGAATGTTGTTGCGGGGTTTAACTCTAATGCCTTAAAAGCTTCAACGTAACTTCATTTGCCAGTGCAGGTACTCTGCAAACTCTGCAATACACTTCTTCATGCAGACATTGTGCCTGTTAAAAAGCTGGTTGTGATTTTGTATCTTGTAGGTAATACAAAGATTTCTGTAAGAACTGAAGTTATTTCTTACAATATTGTTAGGAAACTTGGTGTTACTGGACTTAAACAAAACTACCCTTTGGTTGGGCTGACACTACAAAATGGGAGTCTGTTACATCTGGGGAATTATAACCTTGAATCTTGACTTAGCTGACAGGAGCCAAAGAGCTGTGTCTCAAGGTCTGAAGTGACAATGAATCTACATTCAAGTACCCTGGGCTTGTCTTGATTTATATTGCTGTCTTCCTTGCATAAATGATGGCTGGTTTTTGGTATGCTGGCAATAAGTGGGATCAGTGCAATAGTCGGTCTTCAGAATTCAGGGTTGGTTGTTTGAAATCAGAGGAAAGCATGAGTGCATGTACAACATGCTTGTAATTACACCTTAAAATCTGATCTCTCCATGGAGCCTGGTCAGGCTTGGTGACTATATGCTTTTGATTGAGACAAAAAAGAGTTCAAAATAATGATGGGGGTGTGAAAGGGGGGAGATAAGGGGTGGAGGGGAGGAATGAGAAAGGGCATGCCAGCTAGTGCAGCTGCAGGTTTTGAGCTTTGTAGGAACTGAAGCAAGGCTGTAAGCTGTCAGCACAAGTGAAGAGCCAGAAAAGATCTGACAGACATAAACATGACTGCTTTCTTCAGCTGTAGAAGTGCAAAGGAACAAACACAGATCTTGACATACATCATCCTCCTCCTTAGATAGTGTTACAAAATGTATGAGTAGTCACCAGGTTTTATAACTCATCAAAGCGTAGCACACTTGGATAACAGAGAAATATTAGTTAGCTCCCCCTTAAATAAGGGGAAACCTTATATTTGAGAGAAAATTAGAAATCTTACTGTGGGCATCTATATGGAGAATATTGTTTTGTTTTCAGAAATTTTAAGCAATGTGGTGGCACAGATATTTGAAATTCTGGGGTGCTTGGCGTGTTGCAGTGTGTGTGATTTCACAGACTGCTGTTATGCCAAGGCTGAAATCACCAAGAACACCCAGGATTTCTTGACTTTGATTCCACAACCCTTCCAGATATGAACAGAATGTCCTGTGTATTAAAAGAGGCCATTTCCTTACTCCTGGAAATCTTAACTTCAGCAATGAGAAAAAAAACCCCAAAAGCTACTACCTTGTAGGCAGAGAAATGTAGGTCCTGTATCTTTACTCCATCTTGATATTAAGGTTTTTTTCACTTTGCCATTTTAAAAAAATACTGACATAAATGTGATTCCTTAAAGAAAAGAGCTAAATTCCAAGCTTGCTCACCTCCTTAGAGTAAAATAAAGAGGAGATAACCTGATTAGATGAACAACATGTCAGTTGAAAACATAATGTTTCCTGTTTGAAGAACTTTAAAACATTGGACTTCATTTGGGTATGGAAAACTGGCTTTCCCTTCAGGAAGTGTTAGCTCCCTGCTGCTCTGCAAAAACAGTGGAAAAGAGAAATCTTTTCAAGTCAATGTTTCCACTGTAAATAGAAAAATAACTAGTTTCCATTTTCTTCTTGGTTGTTATTGCTGGGGATTTTAAGAATCCCTATTTTCTTTTCCCGAATGAAGCCCACAAGGTAACTAGATAAAAAGTTAGAAAAGGCTTGTGGGGAGAGCAAGAGAAATGGAAGGAGAGGGGGGGGAGAAAGAAAATGTCCAGGCTTCATTAATCAAAGGAGTAAATAAGTTTCTGTGGTATGTTTTTTGGAAATGTTCATATTTGTAAGAATGTCTTTAAAACACCCTCTTCAGTAATGATACGTGGAGCACAGTGAGCCCCAGAGGGTGAGAGGAGCAGCCCTTCCCTGTGATCAGGAGCCCTTTCTGCTTCCTCTCTCCTAACACACACTTAATTACACCTGTTTTTAACATAACTTGAGGTAAGTAGAAAAATGTGGGGCATAGATGTGACAAGTGAATGTATCTGTATTTAAGGAGGCATTTCTTTGATAACTGTGTTCCTTGTTTGTGTTTCATTGTAGCCTGCATGACCAGGACCTGGCAGAGAAAGTTGTTGCATTAGTAATTCTGCCTGTCAGTATTCATGAAAACTTGTTCTGAAAACACACACATACCCACACATCTTGTGCTTTCAAAGTGCCCCTTTGGTTAAAGAAGCAATGGGGGAGAGAGAAGGTTTTCAGTGTCGTATTGGCACGGCAGTAGTGTCCAAATTGCCACTCTGCTAGGAAAAAGTATGAGCAAAACATCTATTTCTGAATTATTCTCAATGGAGAAGATCTTAAAGAGTAAAGAAGTGCAGTCACACTGTTGATTAATTTGCCCAGCAGTGTAATTATTGTGAAATAGCAACGTAACTTTCTTTCTTTCTTTCCTTCCCTCTTTTAGTTGCACATGGTGGTTTTACTGGTACTACAGAAACCCTGATGATATTACCCTGGCATTCTCGGGGACTGTTAAGCAGGAGTCTTCTCTCTTTTGCTCTAAAACTCATCTAAATGGAAAACACATTGTCTTCATTATATGCCAGTGTTGAATGAACAGTGTTGCCATAGCAACAGCCATCTGAGGCCTTGCTGATTTCAGGCCAGTGAATGGGGTAGACAAACAAAGTACCTTCAAAACCAGAAGGGAACAATTGCTATTCATTCAAGCCAGGTTTAAGATCAGCAAATGTCTTTAGCAAAAGAAATGCAGATAAGAAAGTATCAGACATGGCCAGAGAAGAATAACAGAAAATTATCATAATCTTAAACTTTCCTGCCTGGTGGTATAGCATGAAAGATGATTCTTCAGGAAAAAGAAATAATTAGAGCTGAAGAGCCGAACCACAGTCTGTCCTCAACCTGGGGTAGCAGTGTCAGTCTTAGGAGTTGATGTGTGTTGTGTTTGCAGCACCAGCAGTGGTGGGAGCCTGAAGGAAGGGGCAGCTGGGCCAGGGCAGGTATGGCCGAGGTGCCCACGGGTTGAGGTGGCTGTGCTCCGGCTCAGGAGGCAGCTCACGCCGCAGGGGACATGGAGCCTTGTGTGTCCAGGGTTGATATCGAAGAGCTAAATGACCTCGGTCACGAGCCTCCACAGATTACTCAGCAGCACCTGAAGGCAGTCAGGAGCCACAGTGTGTTTGTTTCACCATTTTGTTGCTCCTGAAAGACTGTGATAGACAGCTTTATGTATGACATGGTTGACATATTCAACATAAAGCCTGGTTAGACTTAATATATATTCACATAAAATGCCAAGAAACTGACTGCAAAATGTTTGCCTTGAATTAGAGATGAGGCATGTGTATGTATGTGTCTGGTATGTGTAATTGTACTTTCTTTCTCCTTAGTCCTACACAAAAATTTAAGTCATGATTTTCTGACTAAAGTGCCATTTCTGATCTCAGTGTTGTCTAATAGAGACACAAAGAGGCAGAGGCAAGAACAGGAGCACACACAGGTTGCATGTTGTGTTGGCAGTGGGCTTAGAAGGTGTCTGCTGAGAGCAGCGGTGTGACACAAAGCTCTCTCCTGGCCCCCATGTTGGATTTGACAATAGCCATCACAAGCAGAGGCCATGTCACAAACAGCCCATGAAGCAATGGGAGGAAAAGAGCAGGAGCAGGTTCAGGACTGGGATTGCTTGTGGGTGGCTGTGTTGTCCTTTACTTCAGGGACACTCTGGGTTGGAGGCTCAAGTCGTCAGCTGGATACCTGAATCTCTCTCTGGAAGGTCCTGGAAACTGGAAAAATTCTGTGTGTTTGGTTTTGTATGGTAGGTAGCTTAAAAAACCATAAAGTAAGAAATTAGTTTCAACATAAGACCCACAACATGCTACTGTCTCAGCACATTAATGTTGTGATAATGTAAACTGTGTGCTGCACCAGCTGGGGAGTTGGAGCCACAGTGACCTTGTGAGAGAGAAAGCAAACCCCCCTCCAGTAATAGGAAAATTGTTATCATGGGAAGCTGGTTGTGAAGATGGAGTCTGTCATCAAACTTCACCTGTTTTCACTGCTATGTTTTATATACCCGGTGTATGTGAAGGAAGGGTTATAATAATTAGTGATCAGTTGCAAATGTCAAGGAAACTCTTAACCAGTGGTGTAATACTGGCAATGTATATGTATAATACAGTGTATTTTTCAGGCTGTTTACACAGGCATATTCCTATATTAATCGTCCTCACAAAACTAGAATGGCGTGACAAGGTGAATTTCTCATCAATAAAGTTCTGTAAGTACCATGAATTTAGGGGTTATTTTTTATTTTCAAAATGGGGAAAAGTACAAGGCTGTTTCGTGTAGAATTTACATTAATTTGGACTGAGGAAATATTTGAAGTATAGTGCTGAAATACTCAAAGATGAAATACAGGCCACCTCACCTTGAATAAAAACTTATTTTCTGCCTGGTTGTGAATAGACAGGGTAGACAAGATTTAAATACTGGCAACAGAAGTATTACTCAGGAGGAGAAAGAAAATTAAAGATTGACATATTGAGTTTGGAAGACATCTAAATGGCAGGGGGGGAGGGTGGGGAGAATATGAAGTGGAGAACAGTATGGAGGTCAATCATACATCTTTTAGTCTCTTTTCATAGTATAAGAACAAAGATGGATTTGTTGAAACTGAAAGGCAAAAGGCAAACATATCTAACACAAATTATGAACATAAAGAATGCTGTCTTTGCAAGGCCAAGATGGTAGGCAGACTCAGAAAACAGCAATTTTGTGTGTGTATATGTATGCCTGTGCATTTTATACAGACTCACCAATTTAAGCTTTCACACTAGTTCTATTAGATTTGTCTCCTTATTGGTAAAATATGTGACATAATGAAGTTGTGTCTAAAGTAAATAGCAAAAGCTTTTGTAGACAGCAAAAAATCACTTTTATAATGGAGGCTATTGCTAGACTGTCAGCTATAGCCTTCAATAGGTGTGGCTCTGATTGCTCTGAAGATAGAATGCTGTAAGACCTTCCTTTCTGAATTTGTGAACGTTTCCAAGAGACACTCATAAATGAAGGGGTTTGTTTTCTTGTTGGTTGTTATTGTTATTATTCTGTGAAAGCACAATGTGTTCTAAGGCTTTGGATCCCCTTTTATCTAATGTCACAGAGAGCAATCCACAGCTATCTGTGCAGCCTAACAAACAGACCAGGATTTGCCCTCTTTTTACAGTGCTGTTGATTAGCAGTCTGCTGAGCACTGGGCCTTGGGAGACTTCTGGAGGACTCTCAGTGGGCTGTGCAGACTTGTACTTCCACTTACATTTTCTGAGAACTTTAAATGGATTTGATGTGTTTATCAAAACCATAGCTGTGAAACAGACATCTATACATTTATCTTAGACTGTGATAAATAGCATGTTTGTCTTCTGTTTTCGTGGAATTAAAAGTGATTCTAAAAGAGCTGATTTTGTGTGTTACTAGCAGATTCTAGAGGCAAGGTATGTAATATAAGCTGGTGCATACCAGATTGTCATTCTGTCTGTTTTGATTACTAGATTGAGGTTGTCGCTGTCAGATATTTTGGCACAACAGTGGGGTTTGTCTTGGGCCTCTGGCCACACCTTTTATACAAAGTATTACTCTTACCACAAAGCTGTACTAAGATCCAGCACACCTAATCCCTTTCACCATCATTTGCACATCCTGGAAGCACTTACACATTTGGTCATGGAAGATAGGTGAGACCCATGGATGGCTGTCCTGTGTTCTAGACCACACCACTGCTTCTGATGAGAACTTGCAGACTGGAAGCATTCAGGGCACCTTACACAGCACAGTTAGAACCTGCTTTTTCCAGAGCTTTTCTTTCTCTTCTGTACAACTTACAGAACTTACAGGTTAACAGGGTTGAGCATGTGGTTCCTGTGTCTTAGCAGTTCATACTTCCTACTTGTATTTTCTGCTGTCAGTACATCAGTGAGATTAAGCATGATCTAATACAAAGGCAGAGTGTAAAGAAACAGTGTTGTAGGTTGAGCAGCTGGATAAGATGATGGATGTGTGCCTTGGAAGCAGTCGTTAGACAGATACTTCATTTTCCTCTGAGGCATCTTAGATGTGGAGCTTGTAATTCAGTAGCTTCACTGAAAAATTACTTCACTAGATATATTAGTTATGGGCAGCTTTAGAATACTCTCCTTTTTTCAGTTTTTAACAGGGTATTAGTTACCAGATTTTAGAATACTTAGAATATTTTAATAGTCTCGGTAAATGATTACCAAGAATAGCAAAACAAATAGTTAACTTGGAGCAGTTTAAATGGTAGAAGTCTCTCCTTTTGTTAAATATGACCTGGAGAATGAATTAAATGATTCTTTTTAGCAAAGCATGCAGAGTATATTTCAAAAGGCACAGCAGGGGAAATGATCCAGACCATGGTAGTAAGATCACTTCTATTTCCTTACTGCAGTGGCATCATCTCGTTCAGTTGCTTTACTGCCTCAGTAGGTTTCAGTAGTTTCCATGTTGCATTCCAGTGCACTCAAGCCTGCAGGCACTGAGGAGGAGTGTCCAGAGAGAAGCCCTTTCTGAGGAAGGGGGGCCCTGCTAAAGCACAGTCATCAAACTTTAGTTGAAATAGAAGGAAGTTGCTCCTAACTCTTTAAAACAGGCTGCTGTGTCCAGTTCCCCGGAACCTTGTAATAGGAAGGCATAATCAGGATTTTTGAACCTAACCCTTAGCAGATACAGAATTTATTTTCCTATAGCAATTAGTAGAGAACTTTAGGATAAATTTTCTGTGTAGAGCATAAAAATTTGTGACCAGATTGTATCTGATAGTCTTGAAATACTGGATTGTTGTGGTCCCAAAGGGGCAGTCTGAATAACCAATGTATAGTAGTAACAGAAAAGTATTTTCCCAGGATTATATTGTAGCCAGGAGAAGAAGCTAAAAGTATAATGTATCCATTCTATCATGGTAAATGAGAATAACTTGGAGGCCATTATTTGTTAAGAGGCTACTAGACAGGTGGACTGTAAGAGAGAAGGTGAAGGTAAAAGGATGGGAATTCCTTTCTTGTGGAAAGGAAGCCTTTCAATAAGGAAAAACTGTGGTGGCCTAGGTGTAAATGACCATATGGTGTTACTCCACTGTTGAATTGGTAGTTATCTGCACAAGCAATGAATAGAGGAATTATCAGTTTCCTTGGAATGGCCCATTTCATCCTGGAGACTGTTTCATGCTGTCACAATAAAGATGTTGCCCATTGCTGCTATTTCTGAGTCTTTGGAATGTAAATAGTATTTGGAGATAAATACTTCATAAAAATATTTTATTTACTGTGACCTTTTCCAGCTTAGTGTATTAAGTCGTACCTTCACCTCCCCCAATGCATTTATGCAGGTTAGTGCCTTGCCCAAGCCCAGGTATGATTATGTGTTACTGCCTTCAAGTCTGATGAAAGAAAATAATTGGAGTAGGAATTGTTTTATTTCTATCTTAAGAAACTATAGTTTATTGAGAGGTGTGTCTGTGCAGAGTGAGAATTACATAAAGTGCAATTTTATTGTGACTTTGTACAGAGACTAACAACAAGTTCCTGTGTCCTTTTCTTGTTTTTTTTCCCTCTTTCAAACAGCTTTGTGAATAAAAATTTTTGCTTTGTTTCCTGGCTTTAAATACTCATGTTAAATAATATTTACATTTATGATTCATGGAAAGCATCCAAAAAGTATGCTCCAAGTAAGATACCAGTGAGAAACAGTGGGAGTTGCAGGGTAGAAAAGAGCACTCCCATGTTTCCCAAAGTGGTGTTGAAAGGTGTTGTTGTGTACAAGGACAAGGAGAAATATCTGATTTGAGAAAATATCTGATTCACAACAATCGTAATATGGGAATTGTTGGGCAAGTCAGACTTAGCTCCTCCTCCTTGGACAAACTTCATGCTCCTGTTAATGTTCCCAAAGATACATATACGTGCTTTAAATTGCATAGAACCCAGATTATCGCTCCTGGCAGGGAGGAGAGCAGAGTTACTATCTGTACAGAATTTTTCAAAGCTGATGCTTCAAGCTATCTTCTCTGCACATCTGACATATTCCTGCTTCACTGTTGACTCTAGCACAACGCTTACTGTGAGAATCAAAACAAAATAATTATCATCAGATTTCAGTGGATCTAAGTAGGAGGGAAAAATACATGTATGTGTAGAGGAAAGAAAAACATTTTGAACTAAGGCTATAAAGCCTTAACATTTTGAGACACTGTCAGAACTACAATTCTACATAAAGGAATTAAAAATAAGTAGCAGAGTAAAAACTAACAAGAGTTTGTTAGCAATATCAACATAAGGAGTTTAGTTAAGGTAGCTCTACTATCACTTTTTATTTGCAAATACCACATTCTGCAAGAGAAAAGAATACAGATTCCTGTTTGTGTGTGATATTATCAGTAAAGTCTAGTGCATCTTTCCAGTGCAACAGTCACTACAAATCTCAGCACTTAAAAGCCCAGATGGGTTTCCAAGGCTGCTGCATGAAACCCACTTGCACTGTGTGAAATAGCCATGGCTGTAGCCATGTCTGCTGCCTGTTAAGCTGGAGGATGTGAAATCCTTGGAACAGTCAGGATACTGATATTTAGCAGTGCTGTTGCATAAGCCTCAGATGTGCATATGTTCCGTGTAGCTCCAGCTGATGCTGAAGAAAATGGAATCCAGTCTAATAGCTAAATTTAAATCAAATTATAAATCATTTTATTCAATTCAATTTCCATTTAAAAATAATTTGGTTCAGTGATAGGCATGTGACTGCAAGCCCTGAAGACTGAAATGCTCTTTATCTAGACACACAACTGCCTTGACCCTTATCTAGAGGGACTCTTTAATCTGCTAATTTAGTTTTTATGCCCATTCAGTTCTTGACCTCTCTGACTCAACTTCCAGTTAGTAACACTCATGATGGTTGTTGCTGTGATGGAGACACCTGCCCATTAACAAAGGGACTGGGCTGAACAACCTTTCTCTTCTTGTCTAGGCCTCTAAACAGGCAGATGGTAACAACATTTGGTCACCACTGATTGGGCTTGCATTTGAACTCTTGACCTAAAGGTGAAGGGCACTGTATCCTATTAGGAATATGAGCCATCAAATTTAGTTTTAGTTTTGATGCCTAACCTGGGATGTGTGTGAAGTCAAATATTTCACAGATACATGAAACAAAATAAGACATTTCTCCTCCCTCTGGTCTTTCTTTCATTGTTCTGTGTTATAGTTAACTCTGTCAGTTCTTCATGTTAGCAGCCTGTTCAAAGAAGATTTCCATGTTAATAAAAAATAACAAAACTACACTCCAAGATCCTATCTCAGGGACAGTTCTTGGTTTTTTCTGTCGTAAAATGCAATCTTTCCCCTTCTCTCTCTTTCTCTGTTATGTGCCCTTCATACTTGTTGCTGTTATTTTTTTTCTTACAGAATTAGCAAACAGTTTCACTGAGAGACCTTTTTCTGATTAAACAGCAGTCCCTGTGATTCTCTTGTTATGTACTGTCTGACTTGCACACCTACAGTACATGACTTTTTCTTCGGTGGTGTTATACCTATTGATCTCTTCAAATTTTGTGTGTGTGTGCAATTATCCATATTCAATACTGTGCCACTACTTTCATTAATCTGTGGCCTCTATTACATAATTTTCTCTGTCCCTTTTCTCTTTATTTGTAAAGTCTGTATTTTTTGAAGGTAAAAAGTTTGTTTTACATTTCTTTGTTGAAAACATCAGTCAAACGGGTTAGGGGGAAGTGGAAAGTAGTGGTGCTTCTGATTCACGACTTCTAAAGCAGGACTGTATTTCTATTTAGGTGTAGCAAAGATGGATATCCAAGTTACTTATCCCTACAAAGAACTGCCATCATGAGCTGACAAAAAGAGGTCTGTAATAAGTTAGAAGTTACCCTGAGGCTTACACTGCAAGCACTGCTGCCAGGCACACTGCAAGATTCCCAGTTGCTTTGAGTTGCTGATGGATCAGCAGTTCTAGAGTATGAAACAACAGGATGCAGAGTTTCTCAGACTGCCTGTTTGATCATGTATACTTCATTTTATCTGCTTCAATGGTGTCTGGATCTCTTCATTTAGGTATCATTTCCAGTTTAGTAATTTTAATATTCTAAAGGTGAACAAAAGAATAAAGCAGGTTGTAAGATGAGAGGCAAGCATTTCAAAGCATGTAATAAGAGGGCAGATACTGTTAGATGAGTTAGTGTTTGATGTGTGTTTATTAAACTCCTGCTCATGTTAACTAAAGCTGTGTCTGAGGTGAGCAGAGCCTTCAGCAGCGGGGCCAGGCTGGGCCTTTCAGCATTTCCCAGCCAGCCCCTCCGTGCCAGCTCTGCCCCATGGTGCTGCACAAACCCACACAGTCTGCTCCTGCTTCCCCATGCTGGACGTGGCTTTATGGGAGGTATGTTGCAGTAATTATGCTCCCGACTGATCAGACCACCTAGGAAGATGAAGTGCGTCCTGACAAATGTCTCACTAGGGGACAGTCCTGGTTTTTAGCATTAAAAACTTCTTCTGCTAACTTCATTTTCTGTGCTGGTACTGGGGCAGGCTACTTGAGGGGCTTTGGATGCTCCACCATGAGTATGGAGACTGGTAAACCTTTGAAAGAAGATTGTCTTACAAGCAAGGAGGTCTTGGGAGATGCTTTCATAGGAAGAAGAGAATTGAGCCTTAAAAGATTGTAAGTATAGAGACATCTTGAGATGCAGGACTCGGATATGTTATTTTGGGGTCCATTAAAAAACATTTGAGATCTGAAATTACTAGCTGTATTTGTGATAGAGAAGCCTATAGCAGAAGTGGTAAGAAGGCAATTTTTGATGACTTTGATTCACACTGAGCATGCTGTCTGAACTGTTACATTTGCACTGAGCCAGGACTCAGCATTCTTACTTCCTTGATAATTATTGCAGTTGAATGATAACAAGAGTAACCAAAACTTGGTCTTAGTGGGCAGAAATTCCATTTCATGAGGAATTTATTGCAAGAATGAGAGCAAGTTGCTGAATTCTGTGGGGAACAGAGCCAGGTTTGTAGCTCATCTTATGACATGACTAAGGAAAACCAGAAGGCTTAGAGAGTGCCATTACTGGATATATCACTTTTTTTTCTGAAACAAATTTTGAGCTTTCTGACTCACTAGGAACTGCTGAACTGTGGAGTCTTTTTTATTTAATAACAGAGCTTGTCCAGGTTTTAGTAATGAGGTAAAGCAGTATCATCCTGCTTGCTGGGTGATCACTGCCTTGGGAGCAGCCCTTGCTTGCTGCTGGCTCCCTCGGAGGAGCAAAGGTGCGCAAGGACAGCCAGCAGCAAATGAGAAATGCAAGCCTTGTGTTAGCAAAGGTGAGACAAGGTGGCCGCCTGTGCTGTTCCTGGGGATTCATTACATGCCTGCATGTCCAGAGAAGGGTGATAAGGAAGATATGTGCAAGAGATTTGCAGTCCTGTTTACTTTCAAAGTTGTAAATCAGTAGCACTCTCTTCTTTTAAGGCTGTACTAGGACAAACAAGAATGTGCTAATGGTCTTGCCTAAAGTGTCATGGTTTTGGGCTCTATTTAAAAATTTGCTCTAGAATAAATTCATTGATAAAGGCAAAAAGCCTAAGTAATCTCAGGGTTTTATAATTTTTAATATTTTTTTATAATTAAAGGTGGTTATATGCCATACTGGACTCTAGGCTTGTTTGTTTTCAGGATATTTGTCTTAGGGAGCTTTTGTGATTTCGCTTCATTGCATGGCTGAGAGAGATGTATTTAATTTAAAGAAAACACTTGTATTGCAAAATACTTCATCTAGATACTTTAATGTTACCTGTGTGATTGGGCTAATTGAGTAGATCATAATTTTTATGGATCAATTCCCATACCACCCTGGGAAAATGTATTATTCCACTGCTGTTAAACAACTGCATAGGTGAACCTATGACTTTCCCAGACTTCCATGGGAGGAGTGACTGAGAAATTGAATGCACTTTCCCAGATCCCTTGTCTGGGACTACAAATAATGGAAAATATTCTCCCTTTTTATTACGTATGAAACACACGTGCAGCTGCACATGTTAGTGTAGAGAATGAGACTTATATAAATTACTGATTATTTTACATAAATTATCCATGTTCTGCAAAACTCAAGGTTTTGTAAAACAAGGTCTCTTCAGATTTATTTTTAACGATTTTTGGAGGGGAATGTACTTACATTTTACAAATGGGCAACTAGAATATATGTATTTACATACAATTTGCAATTAGATGTAGGTCTTATTAATTATGTAAGAAACACTTGCTATATTTTTGTAATGAGAAACCAAGTATCATGTAACAATTAAGGATTCTAATATCAGATACTTTTAATTCTGCCCAAATTAAAATTAATGCATTTTGTAACATTGGTACACAATTTCAGAAATGTCTAGGAAATAGGTTTTGTTTTCAAAAATGAGGCCAGGATTAAAGAGTCTTCATCATCCTCCAAGTCACTGAAGACTCAGGCTTCTTAAGAAATTATCTAGACTTGCTCTATAATCACTGTAACCAGAAATAGGTATCTCCAGAGAGTAATTTCTGCCACCTATTTTTGACCTCTGTCTTAGCGAAGGTCCAAGTGTCCTCAGAAAGTACTGCTGTCTGTTGACTGTTGATGGAACCTGGATGGTTAGCTACAGCTAGAACCTCTCTTTGAGATGGAGAATCTTGAGAATCCAGACCAAAGTTATCGGTCCTTTTGCTAAAGTAGGAGAAAAATCACTAACCAGAAGTTTTGGTTTGGTTTGTTTCCTTGTTTTCGGTGCAGAAATCACCAAGAAACCTAAAAGGATGAGTCAAGCATATATCCATATTTTATTTAAATAAAATTAATTCTCTTAATATTTTTCAAAGCTTTACTTGTTCTTAAAAGATTTTCTACACCACCATATAGAACTAGAAGGCTAATACTTCCTACCATGAGCTAACATGTCAAAGACAATTTGAGCTGTGTTTGGGGTTTGGTTTTTTTGTTGGATTTTGGATGTGTCATCATACATTCAGAAAAGCAGCATTCTGGATTCTGCAAAACCAGTGCAGGGATCTGTCCATACCATACACATTTTAACAACATGTTAGATACCTGCTCTGAAATAGAAGCCAAAGCTGATTGAAGATCTGTGTGTTCTGTAACCCTGTCCCCACAGACCTAAATTAATTACACAGCTCAGCAAGTCTAAGCTTTACTGACCAAGGGAGATGTCTTGTCTTGGCTGTTTCTGAAGAGGTAGTAAATGCATTTTGGTTTGGGGTTTTTTTTTACCTGTTGTGGTACTTGTGTGCAGGTTTGCAAGTAAAATTGCTTTTTCCACTGATTAGGAACCCTACAAATTCCTTTTGTATTAGACAGAATATTTATTGTTTTTTCTAGTAATGCTTGAGATTAATTTTTCAACTCCATTTCTTAGGAAATCCAGAACCATATTGCTCAAAGAAAGAGAACTATTTATTGTTATCAGAGATGACAGAGCACATCAAGATTTTACGTAGATTTCAGGTTTGTTTTTACAAAGACACTGGCACATGTGCATTTTCTTTCCCTGGTGTTTAAAGAAGTTCAAGTAACCATCTCCAGCCCCCCATAATTATATATGTAGTGTACAAATTGCAGTAGCATGAAACAGTATGCTCTTTTGCTGTATTTAAATTTTTGGTAGTACCGTATCATTAATTCCATTTTTTTTTCACTGGAACTTCAGTTACTCTTTGTGCATTTTGTTTATATTTTGAGGTGCCTATGATGTTTTATAAACAACAGTTTTAGAATTTTAAGAAGTGAAAAGCTCTTAGTAGTTTTACTGTCATAATTTGTCTGTAAAAATATGGATTCTTTTTTTTTCCCAAATGACTTCAAAGAGAAACTTGTTCAGCCCATGAGACAGGATTGTGGAGGTGCTGCAAACTCAGTCACGGATTTGATAATCTCTTGATGTTTATTTGGATAGTTAGGGCTTCTTTTCATTGATGCAGTGTGCCTGATAATAAAGATTGTGCAGGCAAAACACGGCACAGAAGTTGACTACTCTGTTCATGGCATGTCCTGATTTTCTGCAGATGTACCAACAGCTAAAGTAGCCTTGCTTTTGTTTTAGGAAGTGAACATAGCTGCAATGTAGAGATGAAGTGTATGTGCTGAAAAGCATAGACCCTTTGCATTGTAATTTTTCTGTCTCTAATTTTAACTGATAGAACTGCTGTTTCATGGGTTTTAAAGTGCTTTTTTTATCATGAGTTTTATGGTGTTAGTTTTAGGAGAAGGAACTCCTACCACTGTTGATTTTTAAATATCAGAAAAAGAGCATCATTTTGCATCACATTGATAGCTATTGGAAGGAAGAAAAAACCTACAACTTCTCAAGAACTAGTGTTTAAAAACTAATGTTGGTTGAGGAAGACCAGTAAATGATGGAATAGTTTTGGAGAGGTGGGGGGTGCCCTTGAAAGCAGAAGAGGAATTCTTCATGACTAAGAGCATCTTTGTAAAAATTAAGTCTTGTATTTCTGTTGATCAGAGTAAGCTGCATAGTTCCAGGAATAATTAAACCTGGGACAGAGACACAGCATTATGGTATTGTGCCCAGTTCATTTTTCACCAAAAATCTTTATATTAAAAATAAATATTTACATTTGTGCTCAGTACTTCTGTTGGGAAACATAGATTTGTAGCAATAGAGTTATTTTGAGACCAGTGCAAACAGGAATTGCATTTCCCTGCAGATTTTGGGCAGAAACCAGTAGTAAATTACCTGGCTATAAGTACTTCATGCTAAAGGGTCAGTAATGAAGAGTCATAAAAGCCTGTAGCCAATATCTTCACCTGTGATTTATACTACTGGATGCATCAGTGTTTAGGTTTTCAAGCTGAAACATCTTTAAAACACTGATTTGAGAAAGCAGAGAGCACATGTCTTTTGACGATGAGTCATGTTAAGTATCAAATTTGGATGCTTGAACTTGTCCAATATTTCTGATTTTTTGCCCTGGTCTTAGCAACTGTGTACTTGGTTTTCGAGAAGATACTTTACCCCACTTAAATTTCTGCAACTGTTTTAAGGAGGAAAGGTTCTAGCACAATTGCTACTAGAATAACGATGAGCTGTTTTATAGGCTTCTTTAAGTGCAGACAATGTTTTCTGGTTAATATTTTGAATATTTGATGCAAAAAATGTAAATTACTAAAATACTCTGCATCAGGTCTTCCATTTAGCATTATCCTTTCACACTGCGGAGTAAACTAATGAATTACAGCATGATTACATAGCACATAATTAACTTTGTAATTAATATGCAACTGCCACTTAAACTAAAGTACTGCTTATAAAGATGTACGGCAACAGTAAATCACAGGTCAGAAGTAGCACTTTGGAATTTTCAAAAGAATGAGAGTAAATGCAGAATCACTTACAGCAGCAAAGTAAGTTAATTAAAAAGCAGATTAATTGCGAATGTCCTGTTTAATTTTAAATACCTTTGCTATTTCTTTTCCCTGAAGAAAGAATAAATTTAAAGCCTAACTCATTCATTGTTTTCTTAGATAACATATTTAAAAATGAGCATTAAACTGTCCTGGTTGAGATTAGAATTTGGTTAGTATTCCTTTCTCATCTTGGTGCATGAAAGGGCAGCATGAAACCAACAACCTTTTACTTGAATGAATTCCAGCTTTCTGCCATAGTCTTCTTTCTTGTCTTGTTTTTCTTCATCAAGGCAGTGAAACAAAGTTAGTCAAACCAAGTCCATCCTTTGTTTTGCTGTGTTGTTTGGTTTTTTTTTAAGGAGGGTGAGGGTTTGTTCTGTGCTATCGTAACCCGTGAAGAATGACAAAAGGTCTAAGTTCATTTACTTCAGGCAAACTATTTTTTTGCAGCTGTCCCCATTTGCTGGTACCCCAGCAGTGGTGCTAATGCTGGATGCCCTGGTACAGACAAAATGCTTCACAGGCATGCAGAATGACATAGCAGTAAAATTGCATGTCTTGCTGCAGGTTTCCAAAGTATTAGCTGTCCTTTCCTATATCCTTTTCCTTTCCATCCATCTCCATGTGAAATGGTGTTGATAATGGCAGGGAATTGAAATCCCTGATATAGGTGTGGTCATACTGCTTTGGTTCAGACTGTGCTTGATCAATGGAAAACTCTACTGAAAATGGTGATATATGGAAATATCCAAATATTCAAAATACCAAACAGAGTATGTCAAAGTTTTAGGGTTTTTTTTCAAGTAGAAATGGCACATTTTGGGGTGCTCTGTACCCAGAGGCTATGGGAAACTAAGTGTTAACAGCTCTTTAACAACACCTTTCTGACCTTCTGAAGGTGGTGCAATATGGGATCTAGACCCTGCAAGTGTATGGGATGCTGTTTGTGTTATTCAGTACTTCAGTATGGGCTCCTTCAGCTATAGGTTGTACTTGATCTCTTCTTGGATATATCCTGCTTGCTGTCTGGTTAAAAGAAATTAACAGGATAGATGTTACAATCAGTAGAGCATGGCTACCCTAAGCATATAACGCATCTTTTAAAAGAATTTGGTTTTTTTGTTAATGTTTCTTTTGTGAACCAAACTATTTTTCATGTTGAGCAATACATGACAAATAGCTCTAACTTTAGAGCTGAAACCCTTTGATTTCTGTATTCAGTATTCATGGTGCTCACTATATTGTTGGTTGCTTCATCCACGTGATGCTATTTTTTTCTTTTTAAATGGCTATCTGAAACTTCTGACCTGGAACAAAGAGTGATAGATGCTTCACAGTTGCTCTTCATTCTAGATAAATAATCACTCAGGCATAATTACGTGCATCTCTCAGTACTCATGAATATCTGCTGCCTGCTTGAATAGCTGGGAGGGAATATACATTGCCCTTACAAATCCTTCAGAATAGGCTGCTGCTTGTATTGTATTTAGGAGGAAAAAAACCCAGGAAACAAGCAACACCACACACCAAAAAAAAAAAAAAAAAAAAAAAAAAAAACCCAAAAAACAAAAAAGANAAAAAAAAAAAAAAAAAAAAAGAAAAAACCCTAAAAACCGAGCAGAAAACCACCCAAACAAAAAATCAGAAACCAGGAATTCTTCATTTTCTGTTTGCTGGCTTTGTTTTTCTTCATTGATCACCATGCTCAACAGGCTGATTACCATGAAAATTGACATGTAAGAATAATCCTGAGATGTAAG
>VYZP01062048.1:0-14952 GCA_013400635.1 Hypocryptadius cinnamomeus | reverse complement strand
GCTTTTTATCTTGAGCTGTTATTTGAAATGCGTGTTCTAATCACTTCCATTGTAGGTTTCACCTGAAGAATTGTGTCACTGTTGCAATTATAATAAAGTTAGAAATAAAGCTTTGTACATCTTTAATTAGCACTCCTTCCAAATTCAGGTGGTTGAAAAGCAGGAGGAATGTCTGAAGGGGCTGTGGTGTGACTTTGGCTGAAGTGTGTCAGTGCTTTGGGAGCAACAGAAATTTCACACGTCTGAGGGCAGCAGCTCACCTGAGCTCACACATCCCTAATGATTCCCACACTCTGCAAGAGCCACATCAAACACAGCATTTGCTTCCCTCTTCTCGAGTACAAACCCTGTCAGCTTGGCAGGGCAGCCCAGACACACCAAGCAGGGAAATGTCATAAGCCCATTAAGTTCCTACATGAACATGACGCCTGCTGGCTTTGCTAGAACTCTCAATCAGACGAAGCAACTTAAAGCATGTCCCACTACAGTTCTTGTCAGAAGTATCTGTGATGGAAGAATATAATGCTGCTGACTCAGTTGAGAGACCAGGGCAAAGCATGACTCTGCTGGGCTGGGAAAGTGGAATCACAAAGAAATTTTTTTTAGTGGTTTTGTTTCAGAAAGGGTTAAAAAGATGTACTTGCTCTGCTATATTGCCTAGGTAATTGTCCAATCCCATGTTAAAAATTTATGCAGAAATGTAAGAGTTATATTTACAAACCCCTCAATAGTTAGGATCATGAAAATGAGATGACTGATGCTTAATTATGTTGAGCAGGTAGAATGGTCATTCTGAGTCATTTGGCTGATTAAGAAAGTATCCAAGGAAGAATAAACCTCAGTTCAAAATATTGAAACATTTTCATACAGTTACCTGGCAGGGACCCAGCGACATTATGCCCTGGATGCTTAAGCAGTACATTTTTATGCATGAACAACATCTAATTCTCAGTTGTTGGTGAAATGTTTATTCTTCCTTTAAAACCAGACAGGGCAGTAGCAGTCGTGCAGCAGACGCTGTCAAATTCAGAGCTGTTCAAATAGCAATTGTCATATGTGCTAAGTGAGAAATAACTGACAAACTTTCATATCAGCCAAAAAAAATCAGCCCCAATACACACTTCCTCAGTTCCAGCAGTGGAAGGGTGTGGGAACAAACCAATGAGCTCTTGGAGGAAGGTGAGGGTGAAGATTCTCACTCTCAGAGCCTGACAGTCAGTCTGAAAAACAACACAACCAAGGCTGGTAGCTGATGCAAAAGCCTTAAGAGATGGCAGAGAGAGTATTTGTCTTGTTACTGGGAGGATTCACCTGTTACTGGGAGGATTTGAATTTCACTGAAATTTGGGTGGCTCCCACCACCTGTTAGGAAAGCACTGACCAGCTCAACCAGAACAGTGAATTCTACAAGTCACAGCTGTTCCTTTTGGATGCAAAGCATCATTTGTTTCACCTGCAGAAGCAAAGGGCAGGGCTCTAGCTGAGCCTACACGTTTTCATCTCTACTCAAGGCTCAAATCCCCATTGCTGCAGTACAACTCCTGACATGTTCCAGGGTGGATTTGCTCTCAGATCACAGCACTGCACTGTGCTTTGCAGAAGGTGTTAATATCTCCTTGTCTGAAGTTACACATGGTATCAATAGGTCATTTCTTAGGCTGAGTATTTTTGTGGGAGGAAATGAAACTGATACTCCTTTGCCTATTCTGTCTGTCTACTAAAAATTGAAAAAAGGTTAAGGTCTTAATTTATACCTAAAAACACTAGAAGCTACCTACTCCTAGTGCTGTAACTGAACATGTTTGCACTTCAGTCTACACACACAAAACAGAGATGAAAACAGATTTTTCTTAACCAATGGCTGTGTCACTTCCCCTTTCTTTGATCTAAAATGGTGCTAATGTATAAACATCCATGTTGCTGAATCTATGTCCTTACTCTAGTGAGAGAGCAGAATGATTTAGCATATTTTCTTCAGCTGCATTATTAATTTATACCTACACTGGGCAAAAGGTGGCTACAGGAATAGCATCCTTTTCACACCAGTTATTAAAGATGCAAAAGAGGAGCTTGAACTTACCCTTAAAAAAAAGGTTTCTGTTACAGAATAGGTGGGCAAACCATATTAAAAAAAATACACATAAAAGAAAATGATTACTCCTTTACATGAGTACATTTAAGAAGGAAAGATTTTGATACTTACATAAGGATCCAAACATTCTTCCACAGAAATTAAGTTGGAAAAGACAAACATTTCTCATTGTACCATAACCCTGTTTAGCCTCATTTGTGTTCACTGCTATGTGTTATCCAAGATTTTGCCTTACCCAGCTATTTATAATCATTACAAATATTCCATGATAAGGCTTTTTCCACAGAAGAGATTTATAGTATTTATATGCTAATTGAGAAAACGGAACATAAATTTGAATAATAATGAAATTAAATAGCATTTCCACTATTAAACTATCAGCTGTGGGCAGCAATTCACTTTTTACTTGTGATTTACCAGATTTTCCTTGGGAAATATTAACTTCGATAGAAGGACTTTATTACTACAATAAAATATGTTAAGTAATATCTATTAAGTCAATAACGTAAAAGATAATTTAAACTCTGATTCTAGATATGTGAAAATTATTCCAAGAAACAGATGCAGGGTTTTGCTTTACACTGAATTTGCTTAAATTATGTAACAAAATACTTTTAGAGAGCCCAGTAAAGTCAGGTTTCCAGGCCTCTGTGGAGATGAGTTGCTTTCAGCCCTGGTGAACACTTCAGGAATTCCAGAGTCTCACAGGGAAATGGAGAGTATGGATAAGGAGGTAGTTGTGCAGCACTGATACAAAGCAGTTCAAGCTCTTTTGCTTGTGTTTTGGATTCTCTGCTTTGGTTTGTGAATGTCAACAAGAAGAAAACCAAAATCATTATGTAAAAACCTGCAGAGTGAATTCACATAATCATTAAAGTGTTTAGATTTTCAGAGCAGGGTTTTGTAAGGATGCCCATTTAAGAAACTGAATTCTGCAACCTGTTATTGCACAGAGCACTGAAATGGAACTAGGAGAAACTGAAGCGTGAACAGGCAGGCAGCTGGAGGTGACCTTCAGGAAACTGGAAAGGACTGAATCACCAGGCAGGGATCCTTGCTCAGTGCATTTCTCTAGGCTGTCTCAGGCACATTTTCAACAGACTAGTGAACAGCACCAGCCCAGGAAAAATATAGTAGAGAAACACATGATTACATGGTTCATAATCATATTTTATAAGTAATCACATGCCTGTGGCAGTACCATGGACATGGCTGGCTCTTTCCAGCCTGTTGCAGAAAACTGACCTGTTTATTTCTTAAAGGGAAATAAGAGATGCAAACACTCCAGTTTGATGCAGAGGCAAAGTCACTTTCTAAGATGAGGGAAAGAGCAGAGACATTATGTAATGACATTATTTTCTGTTTGTTCTACTTTTCTGTGGTGTCATCTGACACTAGGGGTGGTCTGACAGCATTTGAGCAAAGCAGAACTCCAGAAAATTAAATGCAGGAATTCTGAGGTGCAGACTAATTTGTCTGTGGATGTTACACTGGGTAACAAAGCATATCCCCTCAGATATCTACAATAGCACCCAGATTTCATGACTTCTCTAAGACCTGACACTCAAATTCTCAAAGGAGCAATCACTTCTCTTATTATACATTCAATTTTTCTTTACTTAGGATTCTCACATGCAAGTGGGATACTTTACAGGGCCATAAAAATATGGAGATGTATTTGAGCTGAAAAATATTGTTACACTATTTTAAATATTCCTTTATATCATAAACCAGGAATACGGTAAGCATTAATATTTGTCATATTTAAAACATGTTTGACGTATGAGAAACTTTATCATTTGGCAGATGTTACAAACTATTTAAAGAGAAAGTGGGAAGACACAAAAGTTGCAGGACTGAGATCTTCAGAAGGCTTTTATTTCAGTGACCAAATGGGAACTCAGCCATTGCCATGGCACAAATTATGCCAATTGCAGAAAGAGAAAATAGTATTTATTCTCTGGTTTGAGTCCATCTTACTATATATATTGCTAGAAATGCCTTTCACCAATGAAGTTTTGACATTTCTTTTCTTCCCCCCATTATCTGTATATAAAAGGAGAGCACTGAGCCCACACCCAGTGTGACTGGTGCATATAAACCTACTGGCCATGATTTGTAGGTGGAAGGAATACATTCTCCCCTTTGTTTTAGCACAAATCCAGTGAGAAGAGGAGAATTTACACATAAATTGCAAGTGAATCAGAAAAAATCAGGATCCCTCTTTGCACAAATACAGCCATGATGAACTAGTTCTGACAACACTGTTCACATGTTCATTATGTGCTACTGACCTCTATTCACAGTCACCTTCCTGGGGTGTGACACACAAACAGCAGATATGTATGAAAAGCTTGTCTGATGCTTTAATGACTCCAGCTTGAAACCCTGCTAAGCCATCCATGATTTGCTGTCATTGAGGAAATCAGAGAACAAATTTGTCTCTCCCTCATGCAGTGGGGATAAACTTTTTCAACTAGGAAACTAGACCCCAAAGAACTACCAGATGCATTTCTGGAAGGATTGCTGTGCTACTGTATTGCTACAAAATGTGATTTTCTTAATAGCAAGCCTAATTCTAGAATATTGTTCAATTGCATGAAAATATGCAATAAATATGTTTGAATTTCTCCTCTGAAAGGATAGCAGTGCAGCAGGCTGTTTTAGACAGAATATTGGCTCATGTGTGAATATGAGGGAAAGAGATGCAAAAGCACTGAATTGCCAATCCAAGACTGGTACATGAGAGACTCAGCCATTCACAAGCATCAGGTTTCTTCTTTTCTCCTTGAAAAGCTATGCAGGGCTGCTCTTTCCAGATTAGCACAGCTATTTTGTTTCCATGACATTGCAAAATTTTTCTCATTTTCAACTGTAGAAACAGAAGCAAGGAGCTGTACTTGCTGTATGTTTGCAGATTTTTGCATAACAAGTGCTTTCTGCATTATTCCAGCTGTTAGTGAAGATTAGTCATTGTTAAACCTGATGGACATTTAGGGAAATTTTCCCTCATCTAATGCAATGAAGATGGGCAGAAATTCAGAATCTCAGCTGCTTTTCTGACTAAGGGCTCACAAAGCAGTTAAGGAATCAAATTACCATTAAATCAAATAAACTACAAACTTGGAAAACAAATTTTCTTCTGGTGAAAGACATTTGTAGTCATGGTGCCAACAGCACCATCTTAATCAGTCATTTAGTTACTGTGACTTTCAGCTCCATGGGATGGCTACTGCAGTAGGAAGTCTCAAGGCCCTAAGCAACCTACAGACACAACATGCAGTGTGACCAGTTACAACTCAGAGATGCCAGTTTGCTTTGTGAGCAGCAGGACTACTCAAGTTTGCTGCATCTCCACAGCTGAGAGCTTTAACTGAAGCTTTGTCAAAGAACTCAGTCCCTGGTGGCTTCTCTGATGCCCAGTCAGGTGCAAACTCACCCTGTGGTGCTCCCCTTGACGAGGACACTTCATGGAGATCCTTTCCCCAGACAATGTCTACTAGGAAGAAACTTGTTTGACCATAATTTTTACTGTTGCCTCAGAGAAATTTGACAATAATTAGCTAACAGGAGAGAAACTGATTGGAAGAGGTAATTTGAGAGACATAAGACACTGTCAATGACAGTGGGAATTCATTAGTCTTTTTCCTTTAGAAGTCAGGCTAGAAATAGTGGGAAGCAGTACAATTATTTTAGTGTTATGGACAACAACATCCAACATGCACTATTTGATTTTCTCTTGACTTGATCTCAGTAAAATATCATCATCTTGACTGCATCAGTCACTTGTACAGTGGCTCTATAAAGCAAAGCCTTGTGCTTTCCAAGACACCACTCAATGTTAATTACTATTAACACATACTTCTTTCTAATTATTTGTCAGATTTAAAGATTTTCTGTCTCTGTATAGACAAGAATATTGGTGGCTTTATGATAATTTCCCTGACACAACATTATTCAGGCCCATGAAATGTACATTTGTACAGCTTCCTATTTGTGTTGCTGAAGCCAGTGCCTCTGGATGTACCTAAAGACAAGGATTTTGTTGAAAGATAAATGCTCTTTTAATCCAGCTGCTCCAGTGAGCCTTGTGCTCTGATTGCACAGACACTTCCCTGTCCCCCAGTGAACTCAGAATGCATAAGAACTGTGCAGAAAGTAGTAAGAGTTGTCAGTCCTTTTCTGAAACTAACTTTGAATGATCCTCAGTTGGACAGAGAAGCAGCAGCCACCCTTCCCATGGAAGCTGAACTGAGTTTACAGCAACTCCCATGCTGGCTCTCTAAGCCCATCTAAGAGTGGGCTAATTGTTCCCATGTCTTTAAAAGCCAAATCCTGACCCAAACACCAATCCCACGTGGCCAGTATCTCCAATGAAACTGATCTAAGGCACAGACAATTCCCTGGCCTTTTCTACACTAGAGGAATACAAATGATTGAACTGCAATCTGTGTAGATCTGGTACCATCCCCTAAATTTAGGGAAGACTATAATCCAATAAAACTGAAATTCTCAAACATTTTACAGAAAGATCTAAGTGTAAGATAGGACTTATCACAACACCATTGACTTGTCCTAGCACAGAACTCTGAACACAATCCAGCCAGAACTGTGTCATGTATCCATGCTATGAAACTGAACCACAACAATAAAAAACCAGCTAATTCCAGAGGTAAAGTGTAAGTGTAGGTTATGGGTAGGTGCTATTACAGACAGGTTAAAAGTCTTTGAAAATCTGCAGTCTGTGTTGGATTCTTTGTATCAGTCCTTTTCTGAAAGCCAGTTCTAAAATGCAGCTTTAAACCTAAGCAGAGACATTATCCAGGATGCATTTTCCTAGTGCACACAAATGAAATGTTCTGACATCTTCTCTGCAGAAATTCTCTGTGTGATGCACAGTCATTCCAAAGATAAAACTCCCATTCAGTTCAGGAGGAGTTTTCAGTCTGTACAAATGTATTTTTCTTGGCTAAAATGCACAAGCTTTGTAAATGAAATTGAGGGTGCATGATTCTAAAGAGTAAGATAGTTACAGTTAATTTAACTTAAAAGGAAAACTGAAAATAGTGCCAAACTTATCAATAACTGGAAATCCATAGAATAATATATATATAATGTTAATTAGATAACATATGCCCTCAGTTTTAGCATAACCCTCTTTCATCACTATCCACTGCAATATTGTCAAACAGTTTATACAGTCTGTTTAGTCTTAAAGTAGCACAATTTGTGTTATCAACAGGGAAAAAGCTATTTGGAAGTTTTCACAGACCCTTAATAGACCCACTCTTCTCTTGACCTTGACACTTCAGTCTATGCCACCATCCTAAACTTGGCTCATGCCAGTTTTGAATTATACTTCCAACTGCATTAAGTAAAACCTCAAATGTGTTATCTGTCAAGTGACTGTGCTTCAGTGCATCCAGATGTACCAGATCTTCCACCTCTGCTTGCCACAAGGGAACAGCTCCCAGACAGCAAGGCTGCCCAAAGGGCAGAGTAGGAGGGAACAAAACGCCCCTTGGAAGGAACGTGGTTTCCCAACAGATCTTTGTGTCCATGACACTGTCTCCCTGTAGGATCTATCTGTTAGTACACATCCAAGGACAGCTGGAAATCACATTAAACATTTCTGCATGTAAGCAACTGCAGTGGAGCAGGTTCACTGGGAGGTGCCAGCAGGACAAGTCCCTCCAATGCAGGCTGCATAAGGAAACAGCTGGAAGCTGCCTGCAGTGGCACTGCTCACTAATGCCCAGACAGAGGATACCTTTAGGTACAGCACAGGCTGTTATTTACCTGCAGGCAGACTCATCTCTGTCAAATACTACCTCAGGAATTTGAAACAAAAGGTGTCAAAGGCACAAAGGGATTTGGTACAAACTCTGTAGCTATTTCTGCCTTTCATTCTCTTCCAAGACTGCACTAGGGAAACATGGTAAACCAGAAAGAGAATGGAAGAGATGAGTTTAATGTATTGCTTACAGGGCATTTGGTGAACTAATAGGAAAATGCCCTCTCTCCCAAAACATTACTTGTTATTTTTACCTGATAATGTGTCTATTAATATCCTGTCCCTGACTTAGGTTCTCTGTCCTTTGGATTTTTTTAAGACCGTAATCAATACTTGGCAGCATTTTAAAATAAAGCATACAGTTTAGAAAATAAAATCTTTAGTCATCTCTGCAATGATTTCTGAACTTCTTTTTAAAGCATGTGTTACTTAATGCATTTTAAAACAAGCTGCTTCTATCCAGAGTGCCCTTGTAAATGAAAAGACCAGCAACAAACTCCACAAATCTGTTTCTGAGCTACTGCAAATGAATGCAAGAATTGAATAAAGACTAACTCAGTATTTTCACCCCCTTACTTGATTCTCAGCTGGGAGGAAACAAAAGATTTCCAAGTCCCACAAGTGCAGCTGGGAGGCAGGCATATGGAACACAGTAGTAAAATGGATGGAAGATAAAAATTCTTCATTACAAATTTAGATGCTTCTGCCAATTTAAATCCCAGCTCACAGTGCACGTTCACAGCAGCTCATCAAGGCACACTTGGGTGAATCCCACTCACCCTGATGGAAATATTTGTTACACTCAGAGCTACTTGGGAGCACTTACTGACCCCAGAGATGGTGGCACTTCTCAGGATATCATTCCATTAGTCACCACCCACCAAGGAGCACCAGCTCAGGGAAACAGATTCTGCAAGCTGGAATAACACTGCTTCTTCCTTGAGTGAGAGCAGCATCTCAGCTGCAGCAGGAGAACCTCAGGACAGCAAGTAAGACAGCTCTGAATGATTTTACTGCAGCTCTGCTAGAAATCCTTTTTAGACTTCCTTCAGCCTTCTGAAGAGTGGTTAAGTAGGCACTCACTGCCAGGGGCATAAACTGTTTAATATCCACTGTAGAGACACCACTTTACTCAGATTGTTAGATATGGACACGACCACTGCAGTGGAAAGGTTTTCATGAAGCTGAGGAGGAAGAAGTTGGCAGTCAAACCCTGGCAAGTGACCTGGAAGCATCCAAGGGCAGTTTGTCCTTTCCTTTGCATATAACTGGATTGCTGAACTCTGTTCTCACTTTCAGTGTTTTTCCTGAGGATATCACACATCCATGCTGACACAAGTGAGTGTGAATGCAGTTTTACTGAGCCCAGGATCCCAGTTCCTCAGTCCTGCAAGTCACCTGGACTCCCATGAGCTTCATCAAGATCAGAACTTGCACTGCATCTGCGGATGCCAGGAACCCAGGTGGAAGGAAGTCTGGATGTGTGGATGCAGGCACTGCTCAATCCCTCCCAGCTACACAGTCATCCTTAAATGCCTGCAGGGCCATGGTTAAAGATGGCAAATGGGCACATGGAAGCTCAGCAATCTCTGAAAGCATAGTAACATTTGCACCACTTTGAATATTTTCTGTGGTTTGCTCTATTAAAAAGCCCGTGTAGTCCCAGCTGAGAAGATGAATGGATATGGAGACTTGGAGAACAAGAGATCAAGACTCCAGCTCTGTGCTGTGCTGCCAGGAGGATTTTATGATTTAGGATTGTACTCAGGCTACTTAACACAAGGCCTCTCCTGGGTGCTGTGATTTCATTTGTGATGCCCCTAAAGAGCCAGAACTCAACAGGCTCAGGCACAGACCATCTCAACCACTGTCAGAACACCAGAATTCTGAGGTCTGAGTTTTGAGGCAGATGCTGTGTATGGTCTTAAGGCTGCCCATGATATAAAGTTTTCTATAAAAGTTAACTTGCCATCTGAATGTCTGTAGCATCTTCCTCCTTTTTGTACTACAACAAACTCAAACAGAGCATCCACATTGAAGGCCAAGGACACTTAGGAACCTGATTTACAAATTCTATGCAGTGTGAGACCAAACCCTGAATACATTGCACATTCAGAAACCAGAAAATAGCAATATATCCAAAAATAGTGTTTATCCAACCAAAAAAAAAAAAAAAAGGCAAAAACCCCCCAAAAAAACCGAATTAACAAAACTAAACCAAAACAACCAACTAAAAACTCTTGCCTTTATCAGGACTAGAATTTTGTGTTGGTTTGAAAGACAGGTGTCTGCTAAGGAAGGCAGGAGCCTCCCTTGGAATGGAAAACATAAACCCCCTCCCTCTGAATTATTATAATTTTGAAATTAAGGAGCTCTCAGGCAAAGATAAGAGGATAGGAACAACAGTTCTTTACAGGTAGGCATAACAAGGCAAACAAACAACCTCAGCTCTGGCGCGGACACCGAGCGGAACCAGAGCCCCAGTGCCGGTGCAGTTCCGGACACGGCCGGCAGGGGCGCTGGGGCTCCCCGCGTCCCTTTGCCCCCGATGGAATCGAAGCTTCCAGGCCAATGCCCCACGCACGCGTTTGCTGAAGTAAAGCTGATAAATCCAAACTTCTAATACTGCTGTGCCAGGTTCTGCTTCAGAGTCTTCAACCACTGTCACCAAGAACTCAACCCGCCTTTTCTTAGTTCCGTTTCCTCCAGTGGCATTAAAGACATTTTCTTCCATAGAGTATTTTATGCTGAATTTAGCTAAAAAGAATCCAGCTATGACAGATTTGAGATATCTGCGGCTACAATAGTTTAATTCCTCAATTACTTCTTTGACTGACCAGTTCCATGCACTAAAACTGTCAGGCTCACTATGGAGATATAAGCAAAAGCCCTGCCAAAAATCTGACAGACTGATTATTTGCACATTTTTAGAAATGCCTTGTCATGAGACCTCAGTTTGAAGATCTCAGGCTTTGACTCTTAACCTAAAGGAATCTCCTGCTGGCTTTACTTCTCAAAACAAATACAAATGCTTCCTATTCCTAGGAACAGCTCTATTTCAGTGAATTCAGGTTTGCTTTAGCTAAAGTGCAGTATTACTTCCAGCTGACCCTTGCCAGCTGTCTCTGCACTAAGGATATGTAAGGGTTCACTACCTGTTTGGATGAAAATGCTCCTGTTTTTCCCAATGTTTGCCCTTGTTTCCAACCATTTTCTGCTGTGCCCTGGTGCACAGGAATCCTGTAAACCACATCACCTTACAGGTGTGTTCTCCTCACCTGTGATCTCCAGGAATCTGACAAGCTTAACACAGGGCTGGTCAGAACCTGGAGCAAGAGTGAGAGGACAGATTCTGTTTGCAGTGATAGTTAAAGCTGGGAATCTGGTCTGCAAGGGGCTCTGGAATTCCTGCACAGAGCAGCTGGCTGGTGCCTCATGGGGTACCTGTCAGCCACAGATCCTACTGAGACCTCAACACCACAAGTAACTGGGTGGGAGTGAGGGAAGCTGGGTCTCTGTGGAATGTGATCCAACCAATTCTCTGTCCCTTCTGAGGGAGGCACAGTGTGGCACTGAAAGAGGAGGAGAGCACTATTTACTAAATCACAGCAGTAACAGCCTGGGTTTTCATTCCTTCCCAGCCTCTGAACCAGACTGAAATATGCTGTTTGCAAGAGCTGATGAATTCCTAGCTCCAGCTGGGACAGCTACAAGCTGTCCAAAAAATAAACTTGTACTAGAAAATACTTATCTTTGGATATTGCAACAAGGGGACACATATATGGTATGAATTTAAGATCCAATCCAGGGGATCCTACCTGCACTCACATCACCATCCCCTGACTGGCATGGACAGAGTGCCAGTGTTTGTTTAGTCCTGGTGTGCAGCAAAGCCACCACTTGTAGGTGATACTGAGGGGCATCTGTGTTCAGGTGTTAAACTCCCTGCTTTACCCTGAGCACCTCTGAACTGCACCTCAATTCCAGGGTTTGTTCTCGTGTGTGTACTAAGAAAAGCCTTTTTTAAGCTACTTGTCAGCAATCTTACAGCACCTAATGGTTTACAACACCAGCAAACTGAAGGGAAATCTCTCAAGTCTCTGACAAGCAACCAACTAGCACCTTATTTTGTACCATTATATTCAAAGCCTTGTAGAAACGAGCAGTCACACATTCATTTTGGTTTCTGGATTCTCATATAAAGATTTTTAATATATTTTGTTTGAAAAGTGTGAAAAAACCCAATTAAATGTATTTGCTTCTAGCTTCAGCAACAAAGAGATGATGTGCCATTTTTTCAAAGTTTGCTGGTGAGCAGAGGGAGCAGGCTTGTAGTTTCACAAAAGAAAATTTAGTCCAAATCAAACAACTCAAGCAGAAAAATAATTTATAAGCTTATCCTCCTCTAATGAGGAAAGAAAAAGATGGAAACACATTTTTGGCAGCATAACAACATTAGCTGGGGAACATTAAATAATTAGTTGGCAGTGGTGAGCCTTTGATTCAACTTCTTTGCTGTGAATGAGTTTTGCACTGCAAAGCAGCTTTGTAAAATTTAACAGCATTTTCACATTATAATTTTTTTTCTTATGTTGAGTACCTCAAACATTAGCTGGGCCCACTGGAATGCTGCTGCATACTGGCAAAATAAAAAGTGGAGGCTTTCAAAAGACACAAATCGGAGTTAAACACCCAAGTCCTGACCTTCAGGATGACTTTCAATGGGAACCAAGTATTTAACTACTATTTATGTAGGAAAAAGAAAATGTAACATTTAAAGCAGAGCTTTAAGAGATACCCACTTGCAGGTGTGTCCAGGTGCCCAGGCCATGGACACACAGTCACTCCAGTCCCTGCCCCAGCTGCTTGTCCCATCTCTGGCTTTTACTGCAGCAAGATACCACATATAAGCATATTCTGATGCTTTCCTGACAAAATAATCAGTTGATTATTAGTTAAATGATTATTCCAATGGATTTGTGTTGGAAAGCAGCACCATTGAGATGTGCACAGCACCACATCCAAGAGGAATCTCCCTCCAAAAGGGAATGGTGACAGCAGATGGACCATGCTGGAAAGGAAACTCTCCAACCTGGCCCAGGAAGAGGCAGGCACAAATACAGCTTTATTTATGCACTGCTGCTTCCAGACCAGGGGAATGGGCACTCCAGGAACATTCCTTGCAAGGCAGTCAGATCTGGGTGCAGAATGGTCAAACACCTCCTCCCAGTCTGAAAAGTGGACAGCTGGAGAGCTTCTGATACTCATGCAAGGAAAAGAAAGCCCTGTTCCCTTCGAGCTACAGCTCCTTCCCCTTCACTGCTGTGAAGGTCACAGCAACCCCTATGACAAGAAAATATTCAAAGTTGAATTCACAGCTCCTCTTCAGAAGAGCATGCTTGATGCAACAAAATTTATGCTTTTTTATACTTGTTCTCTGGGTCTGCTTATATTTTCATTTCAGGACCATTGAGGTTTTGTATGATGATTTTAACAAGCCTGCTTTTCATTCTACATTGTGGTGATAGTTCTTTACATTTTGCAACAAGAAACCAAAAGTCTCTCCAGCAGTTCTATTAATAAAAATCCTTATAAGTAGTACAGCTGATCTGATAGCTTCACAAAGATTAAGGAAGCAAGCCAGCCTTCCAAGCAAGATTTGGAAGGAAGCCTATAAATAGTCTGAATATTCATCCATTCAGCTGCTCCCCTTCTCCCTCCCTGCAAGCCCATCCCATGGTGTTGTCCTGTGCCCATACCAGGCATGATGCCTTTCAAATATTTTTGGTTATTTCTCACTCTCAGACTCCTCAGCCACATCCCAGTTAATCTTCTTGCATAGGAGTTGTTCTTGAAAGTGTCTGACCTAGAGGAGCATAGCAGGGAAATGTGCAGAGAGCTGATGACAGTGCATTGCCTCAGACAAAAGCCAGTCCTGTTCTGAAATGTCCTGTGCTGAGAAAACAAAGATTATTTCCAATGTGCCTACTTGTCCCAGACCCTGAAGCAATTCCTGGTTATATCAAAATATCCCTCTGTCTTTATCTCAGAATAGGGGCAAAAATGCAAAAGATTTTCATTTGCAAGATCTCAACCAAATAATGACAAAGAAATATCCTTACTGAAAGCAGTCCAGCACTACAGTCACAGAACTGCTACTTATTTAGGTTTTGTATGATTTCAATGATAAATTAACTTCACTTCATGAAGAAAATAATCTCAAAGCATGAGTATAGCAGTCAGATATCATGATGAAAATATTAATAAACTGTTAGACATCAAAGGATTTACCTCAGCTTCACAGGATTCCCCAATTCCCCAAACAATCAAAAAAAAAAATTCTAATAACAAAAAGAAAAATTAATTATGATTTGGCTCATTTAAGTTTATAATTTGACTGCTATGCACCTATAATATTTTTCCCCATTTGGTCTTGTCAATTTAATGGCTTCACTTATGCAAGGCTTGCGTTGGGACTTGCAGTTGGTTGGGTGAAAATACCTTACATGAGGGCACAAGATAACAGCCTGAGGGACAGAGAATGCTGGCATAAATTAAGTTACACTTAGGCAGCTCTAATTTAAAGGCTCTCTGAGCCCAAGATGTATAATCCCTTTTGAATGAAACAAAGTCTCATCTGGAGGAATCCAGGAAACCACTCTAAGTACAGTGTCCAGAGAAGGCCTTTCTGAAATTAGCAGAAAGCTATTTCTGTCAAAGGGAAAAGTAAGAGACAGCTTTTTGTGGTTCACTAAAATACCTGTAAATCTATTTATCTTTGGCATTGAGAGTAGTGCAAANTTATCTTTGGCATTGAGAGTAGTGCAAAAGAAGACAGATTTTTTTTTTTTTTTAATAAGAATCAGTGATTTAACTCTCTAAAGGAACAGCTTTCTCCCCCACAGGAAGAGCTTTCCCCCCTCTCCCCAACCCCTCAAGACTCCTGTTGGCATTAGCCTCAATCAGTACAGTGCAGTCACCTGCTTTATGAATTATATAGTTCCCAGCAGGAAATAATGGGAAATGGAAAACTTTCTCAGGAAAAAAAAAAAAGGGGAGGATAACA
>VYZP01062047.1:59136-82584 GCA_013400635.1 Hypocryptadius cinnamomeus | reverse complement strand
GATGGGGCGGGCGGGGCTCCCCGGCTGGGGGAGCCCCGGTGAGGAGCTGGCCAGGCTTTACTGCGGCAGGAAAAAGCTCCCTCGGGAGTCGGTGGCGACTCAGGTGCGAGCGGAGCCCCTCGTCTTGAAATTTTGCTTCGTGGGCAAGAACCGAATGAACTTTGGTCCCTCCCCTCGGAAACAAAGACGAGGTACTTGTGACAATTAACATAAACCGGTTCAGTGACCTATTAATTAAGGCGAAGATGCGCTCTAGGGAAAGAAGGGCGATCGAGGCAGCTGAAAAAGGCACCCCGGAAGAGCCAAGCTCCATTAGGGCCTTGTTCCCGCACACTCCGGGTTCCCTGGGACTGCTGCCGGAATATCTGGCAGTCGTCGGAGGCTTAGGCTGATAACCAGCAGATGTAAACGTGGCCTGGGCTTAGAGAAGAGACTTTATCTCAGAGCTGGAGTGTCCTAGTAAGTTGTGTTCTCATGGAGACAAATAACCCTGGCGCTGGCTTCCTCCTCAGTCCCTCCCTTGTGTTTATCTTTTAACTCTGCCGTACCCATCCCGCTGGCCTGTCGTGCTCCCGGAGGGCGCAAACGGGAGGTGGGTGCGGATAATTGTCCGCGGATGGAGGCGCGGTGCTCCTAATGAGGAGCCCAGCTGTCCCTCTCCTTCGTAATTCTCAGCTGCCACGGTGGATGGAGAAGGGGGGACAGGATTTCGACTGTCCTGGGAGTCTGGTTTGCAAATTAGAGAGCCTCCCTCTCCGTGGCATTTGGCTGACTGGGAATGGAAAAGCGTGAAACCCTCCACCCTCTGTCACAGGCAGTAATGAGACGGTTGTTTCTTTTTTTCAGACCCTTTTTTCTGAAACCTGGGAGAGCAAACCTTTACCCCCACCTCCATTGTTCCAAGTTATCCTTCTGGATGAAACATAGCAATGGAGACTGGAGTTATTGCACGGCAAAGCTAAAAATGTTGGCAAATTTGCCTCAGCTGTTGTTGGCAGAGTGCTGTAGATGGCACCTAATTTGCTCATCTGCAGTCTAGAAATGGGTTAAAAAAAAAAAAAAAAGTTGAAAATACGCCTGCTAGGCCTCGGGGTGACCAGGGAAACTTCCTGTCATGCTGACACGCAGTTTTGGTGGGTTTTTTTGGTTGGTTGGCGTTTTCCTTAGAGATCCCGAAAGTTAGCATGACCTTTTGTCAGACTCCAGTTGTGGCTTGATAAGAGTTATTCCAGGATAGTGCGTGGATGTCTGCAGGTTAATTAATAATGCCAGCTTGCATTTTTCTTGTAGCATAAGTCTTTCTCAGTACTTTCTCACCCCTTTGTCACCGGTGTGGAGGTGCCAGCCGTGTCATCCCTGCCTCGGTGGCACCGCCGTCCTTCAGCGGGCTGACTCACAGTTCGGGGCTGGCTGTGTGGATGGCTCGTCGAGGTTTCCTTGGTGGCAGCAGACCTGTCACGCAGGTTTCTCGCCAGGCAGCCTGTCAGTGTGACACCCAGCACGGTGCCCAAAGCTGTGCCCCTCCCGCAGGCTTCCCCGTTGTCCAAGAACAGGGGGATTGTGCTGGGATAACGCGGCGTGCGCGGGGCCCCCCTTGTCCGCTGACAAATCCGTGGCTGTTCTTCCCTGTTGCTAGGGCCGGTGATATATAAAGCTACATGGGGGGGGAAAATAAAATCAAGGGGAGCCATTGTCTTCTCTGCTTATGGGGAACA
Organism: Hypocryptadius cinnamomeus; assembly: GCA_013400635.1. NCBI lineage: Eukaryota > Metazoa > Chordata > Aves > Passeriformes > Zosteropidae > Hypocryptadius > Hypocryptadius cinnamomeus. Next base: position 80,869 of record VYZP01062047.1, on the reverse strand, counting down.
CTATAAAAAGACTGTCTTGTGAGGCGAGTGACTGAATTAATACAACTGGGGTTTGACAGCAATTGTTGTTTTCCAAGCTGCGGTTTTCTCCTTCTGATCCGTTTCTTCCTTTCTGAAAAGACTTTGTAAACCTCTCCAACAGCTGAATAAGTTATCCCGAGTCTTTAAAAATTATTTAAAAATGGGAATTGGACTAGAAAATATCTCCGGTTCCAAAAAACCTCTGCATGGTGAGTTCTCTCTGAAAGGAAATTACAGCATAGTTGCAGGTACTTTAGCTTACATCTCCAAGGAAAAAAATTAAAGATAGTTCTGGTGGGTGTGCCATATGGTAACATGCTTGTGTTACCCTCTGCTGGCAAGACTTACATAAAAAAGGAAGCTAGATGAAAACCATTTATTTATAAAAGGAGAAGATTCAGATTTATTGTTGAAGTTCTGAAATTATCTTTTCTTTAAAAAAAAAAACCCCACGGCACCCCTATCTTTGGATTAGTGAATCCCTCTCCGAAGTTTCCAGCACAGGATTTTTTTAACAATAGAGACATTTAAGTAGTTGTTGCCTGCTCAGCTTTGGAAGGACGAGGAGCTGCTGGAGGTGAGTGAGGGTGGGTGGCTGTTGTTGGGGGCACCAGTGTTGGTGAGTGAAGGCCGAGTTAACTTGTAAACCAAACTGGGGCAAGATGTGCTCTTCCTTCACTGCCTTGTTGGCTCCACAGCACAGTGGAGCCTGGCAGCTGCTTCTGGTGCTCCACATGGTTTGTTGGTTTGTTGTCTTTATTTATTTATTTAAATTGAAACCATGCTTTGTGTGTAAATATACGTGCAGAAGGTGTAGCGAGGCATTACCTTTTTTTTTCCCTGATGTCTCTTGCAGATGAATACCAAAATCAGAGCCGATGGGTTTGTTTTGAGGTAGACAAGCAGCGTGGCCTTGCCAATTCCTCGGGCTGCTCCTGCTCTTGGAGAGCATCAGGGCTGTTTGTTTTTGTCCCTTCCTCAGCCTCCCGGGGTGCCAGGTTGCTGCTCCTTGTGTAGCAGCTGAGTGCTCTTGCCGTACTTTTGGAGATGTGTTTATCTCCTCTCAACCAAGGACTCGCCCAGAGGGCCGGTAGGCACTCCTAGACTGGAATTTACTCATGGAAAAATCAGCATGTAGGCATTTGCGGACTGTTAGAAGTGGGAAATACAGTGAACATCCAGATATATCCTCCCCCGTATTTCAATGTATTTGTTTACTTCTGTTTTATCTTGAGGAGTGTAAGGCTATTGTGGGATCAGGGCAGAAGCTCTCCACACAGGGATGTGTTAACCTAAAATCAGCTGCTTGACTGCCACCACTAGTGCTGTGTCCAGTTCCTGGGTTGTTGTTGTTGTTGTTGTTGTTGTTTTGTAAGTACCAGGATTGAGAAGTCTCTCGAGTTTTCCCACGAGTAAATTGGAGAGAGTGCTGTAAAGCTATTGCCAGCTTCCCGAATAATTTTTTTGTTTAAGCCTTGGTAACAGTAATTTTGAGTTTCCAGGAAAGCAGAAGTGGGGTTTAAACGGAATCAGCTCTGACAATCAACTTAGAGCAGAGTAAAACGTGGGGTTTAGGGTGTCACATGATGGAGTGCCGCTGCCTTATCAGTGAGATTGGAGGTGCAGAGCAAGGAAGCTGCTGCCTGGCTTTTATTTCTGCAAGAATGAGTCTGCCTCGGAGTCACAGAGCCGTGCAGACCAGTTCAGGCCGGGAGGTGTCTGCGCTTGGCCTGGCACTTGGAAAAACAGCGTTTGCTCCTGCTGCTGTGTTTTGGGAACGTGTAGTAGGTGAAGCGAGCGATTGTCGCTTCTAAATGTTGTCAGATAGCTCCTCCTCAGGTAGAAACACTCGTTTGGGATGGGAAAAATAGCTTAGGAAGAAAGGCATTGTTCAGTGTGGAAGTTGTGTTTACTACATCGCGGTGATGTCCGGTCTTAATTGCTTCCTAATCGTTTGCTTTTATGGCACGATTGTTTTCCCTTGTTTGTCCTTCCCTCTTTGTGTCAGTGAGCCAGTGCCATTAGCTGTTTGCAGGGAGGAGCGCTGGATCGAGGATCACTTTCGGGGGTGATTTGTGTGCTGGAGAGTGGCTGGGATTTTGTCTTTAACAAATGCCTTGGTCACCTTTTTACTTTTCAGGCAGGGCTTTGGATTTAGGGCCTCTTTGTGGTCGCAGTTCCACCTGATGCTGTCCTGAGACATGCGCAGTTATTTTTTATCTTGTTTGGAAAAGGATAAAATATCAGCAGCGTTGCCATGCGGTGGGTGTCTGGAGGGTTGCAGGAGGCTGACAGAGTGAAGCTGCTTGTTTTTCTGAGAGAAGTAAATAACTGCATTAAATTTGGCCACTTTAAGCCTTCCCTCATAAGCGGTAGGGCAGATCTTGCTGCCAGAGCTATCAATAAGCCTGTGACCCACTAATCAGCCTGAACCGCAGGATGTGCTTTACGATGCTTTTAGCGTTTGTAAACTAAGCCACTTCCTATTGGAGCTGAGCTACAATGAACTTGCTGTTTGGCTTTTCTTCTTTTTTTGGGGGGTTTTTCTTCTCCTTTTAAATACACAGGGAGACTGTGGGTCATCAATTCAGCTGCTGTAAAATCTGTTTTCATCTAGAACTGAGTATAACTATTACTTTTCACAGACTTGGAAAAATTTCTCCAGCCTTGACGTTTCATGACGTGGGATTGTGAGGATCCAGTGCTTTGCTTTGTCGTCTGTGTATTCTGATATCCCAGCTGCTTTCCCAGGGCACTGCTGCTTGGGTAGATATTTTGAGGAGGGGATGTGAAAGAAGGGAACGAGAGCTGAGGATTTGCATGTATCCATGCAGCTTAAATTGGTTCCTGGAAAATAAGTTTGAAATAACTTGTAGTTTCTTAGTGAGCTTAGGTACAAAGCGTGGTGCATCTCTGCTTCAGGGCTTTGCTTGCCATTTCAAATCCGTAGCCTGAGTCAGCAGTCAGTCAGTTCACTGGGAGGGGATGGTAATTTTGTGTGTCAGTCCCACCCTGAGAATTCATCAAGGTAACAGTAGTTTTTGCCTTGCAAATGTACTTTGATGCTTCTAAAAGCATCCAAGTGGAAGTGAATTCACGCTTTTTGTGTCTTTCTTTTTCCCCCTGAAATCCAGCTGTGACCTTAGCTTCTTGTCCCAGCTTTGCTTCTGGCGTTTTTCTGGTGTGTAAGGACACTTCTACCTTGTTCACCCTCTCTTCTCTTCCTTCTCCAGTTCACAGCCGATCCTTGGCAGGAATCCATACCTTTTGGTGTTCTTACATACCTGGAGAGATCCAGCCCATGATGTTCCACTTGAGTTTTAGTTGAGGTTTGCTTGGGTTTTTTGTTGTCGTCTGTCCTTGGTCACTTGCCTCTGGAGTTAATTGCTTGTGTCCTTGAGATGCTGACGTACAAAATCTTAATGCCTTCCTCACTTGAAGGAGAACATCTTGCAGATAAGGACTCTAATGCCTGGATTTGTTGTCTTTATCACAGGTCTAATTCCTTTCTGTATGACAAAGAGAACAAATGAGCTTAGGTGAGCTTTGGTAAATTCCTCTTTTGCTGGAAATTGAGACAACTGAGTTTTGATATGGAAATCATTTCAACACAATTAATGGTGGGGTGGGTTCTCTATTTTGAGCTTAATGAAATAACCTATATTTTGTTTTGGTTGCTTGTACTTTAATTGCGTTTTTCCCACCTTCAGTAGCACAGGCCTGGTTTAGCTTGAATGGAGTGATTGTTTTAGGGGCTTGCTCAGTGTTCTGGATCCAGGAATCAAAATGGCATTACTCTGTCTTGTACTTAATGGCTAGAAAATACTGCTTTTTCAAACGCTGAGGTGTACCTTTTAGGAAAAACATCATCTCTAATGTTCTATTACTAACTTTTGTGGTTGACAGCTCTTCCTAAAATTCCTTGCTGCAATGGGAGTGCAAAAAATAAAAGAGGAAAAGTCCAAATATTTGAATTCATAGAACAGTTCAGCTGATTTTGGGCTCAACTGTCAAATGCTTAAGCTTAATAACTTCAAAAGAAATGTGCTCCTGTCTGTGTAGGAGCAGTCATTCCCTCTCAGATGCTTCAGACCGGTGGGTTTTCCTGATAAGATACTTTGGAAGAGATAAGCAAATTTTCCTGAAGGTAGTTACACATGGCACATACAGGATTTTATTAAATGTGGGGATTGTGTAAGAAATACTTGGGGGTGAGATAATGCAGTGTATTTTTGGAAAGCTGTTAGATTATTCATTGCTGCCTCCTGTCCATTCCTTCTTCCTGTTGTTCTCTGTGTCGTTTCTTGCCTCTAATGAGTGTTAGTTCCTGGATCCAGAGCCCATTTTTCCTATTAATCCAAGTGTAAGTGTAACCTTCTGTCTCTGTTGGAGATTTTGTTGGGAAGTTGCCAAGTATTTGTCCTTTGCCACGCTCCTTTCCTCAGCCTGTTTTGCGTGGGGTTACAGTAAGGGGCAGTGACTCTTTCTCCATAAAAATTTAGTTAAATTTCTCCCTTAACTGCCTCTTCCCTAAGCACATTAAGAGATGGTTCTTTTTATTGTGTTTAAAAGGATTGGAGACTGTCTTAAACTCTTCAGTAAAATCTTTTTTTTGCTCCTTTAGCAATGCCCTGATGCGATTTCTTAGGTTGTATGACTAGATTTGCTTTAGTCATTCATTAAGCATCGCTTTCCAAAAGCACTGATCAGCATTTTGGGAAGCCATCCATGTTCTGAGGCATGTTCTCCAAACACTATATTTGGTGCACAAGCAAGGATCTACATCATCTAATTTGATGCTAGAGCCAAGCTTTTATTACTGCAATTTATCACCCTCAGCGGGTTGTGGATGGCTTTCTGCAAAGCTCTGCTTCCTACTTGTAAATGTATTTACAGGGTGTGACTGTTAGCAGCAGCTTGGGACGCAGAGGGTGTTAGTCATGGGCAGACAGATAAATCAGCTGAAGGTAAGGAAATGTGCCAGGCAGGAGCAGCACTTGGCTGTGGGGAGCAGCAGACACCTTTTGTGTGGGACACTGCTCCCTGCTCATCACGTGGAAGAAGTGCTGGAGTAAAGGAATCACGGGTATCACACGTATTTCCTGATGTTTCCTTTATGAATTGCTCAGTTTTATATACCCTTTGTAAAGGGTAGGTTTAAAAAAAAAAAAAAAAGGTGGGGTTGTGCCCACTNTTAAAAAAAAAAAAAAAAAAGGTGTGGTTGTGCCCACTGAGTGGTTGATTAGGTGCAGTCCTGCAATGAAGAGGTTTGAACCTTCGTGGAAACTAAACTTGGAAAGATTACTGGGTGAAGTTCTGACCTGAGCTGGAGTTCGTGCTGTGCCCTCCCTTTCGAGTGAGCTGATGCTAATTGGCAGGAATAAGGGATCCCTGAGAAAAGAGGGGAACATTAGAGGGGAAATTATGCTGTTTAGCTTGCAGGGAGCATAGTTAGGGGCTGAGATGTCCAAAATAGTGAACTCCATCTCGCAGGAAAAAAAACAAAAGAGTTGGAAAAAGAGTACTTGATGTTTACCTTCTTCAAAGGTCCGGCAGGCCGTGCTTTTAAGCAAGTACTACGTGAATATTAGGATATTAGAGGAAATATATCTAGTTTGGATTGTTCCTTACAATTCCACAAGGGGTGTGTGTGTATGTACACAGTAAATGCTAATATTGAAACAGATGAGGAACCTCGGTCTGATTGAAAGGACCCAGCAGAGCAGCCAAGACTACTGCTCACCTCTCTTAAAAATATCTTGTCTGTTTGTAGTAAGCTTGAAATTTTGTGGGTGAAGACAACATTGTGTTTGCCTCAGGGCAGTCAGTGGATTCCTGGGAGTGTGCGACAAAATGTTTGGGATAATCTTGATTCCTCTGATGCCACAGGATTTCTAATGGATGTCAGGAGGAGGAGAACATGCACAGGTACTTGGGGATGTGCTGCCAGCTTCTTTGTTGCTAATTGGGGTGAAAATGTGTTTCAAGTTTGGTGGTCTTAAAGCTCTGGGAACAAGTCTGTGGGAGGCTTGGGAGCGGCAGCGCAGTGGCATCCAGGGTTTGGGGAAGCTGCGGGTTTAGTGCCACGGACATGTTCCAGTTCCTGTGCCATCCCCGTGTCTGCCTGCCTGTCCCTGCGAGTCAGGAGGGCACGATTGCCTGGAGAGCCTGGATCCAGGCTTTCCTGCGATGGATGCTGCCGTTTGTGGCTCTGGCCTGCCCCTCTCTGTTAGTCCTGCAGGGAACAGGGCAGGAGAGGCTGAGTCACTTCCGCAGCCATTGGCTGCCTTGGGAGTAGTGTAATTGTGTTTGGAGTGCACAGACAGGGCTCTGGTACTATCCAGCGAGGGCAACTGTGACTTGCTTTGTTTATTTTGAGGATTTTCCAGGAGATGAAAGTGTATTAAATGAACGCGTTGTAAATGAAACAAGGGAATTTATTTTGGTTGTAAGCATAGCAAACTGATGATGATTTCCCGGTCATGGGATGTGGTTCTGGACGCTTGCTTGTTCCTTGCACTGGGAATTGTGATTGCTTGGGAGAAGGGGTGCATCCAAGTGGGTAAACAGCAGGAACACCATTGGGTGGGGTTGTAGCAGACACGAGTGCTGTAGCACAACACCTCCCCCTTGTTTACAGGCACTTTCTCAGCCTGCAGATGGGAAAACAGAGGCAGAGGGAAGCGTAGGTGCCTGGCTTGGCTTGGAAACAGGCTGTGGCCACCTAACATCCTTGTGGGTTTGGCACAGCAGGGGGAGTGAGGGCACAGGGCACAGTAAAGCCACCACCCTCCAAACATCCTGAGCTTGTCCCCTGCTCAGAGCTCAGCCGGCAAAGGTTTCCCTTCAGGGGTGTTCTGGTGCATGTGAAAGTTGTGCTGCACCAATCCCACATCGGCTCGAAGTCACTGACTCTGAACTGTGTGTGTACAGCATGAAAAAAAAGCATTTTAAGAACGTGGATTTGTAAGGGTTATGTCGGCTTTGACACTGAGGGGTGGGGTGGTGGCTGGGGCAAGCAAAAGCAAAACTGTTCCTTCAGGCTACCTTAAATAACTTTCTCTTTCCTGCATGTGAATCATCTGATAAACGGCTGCTCTTTTAACGTGTCAAGTCTTGTGTGTGATGGAACATGTGTTTTTTAAGAGCTGTTCATGAGGTTGTGTCTTTTTCATCTGCCATCCTGTAGGGATGTCCAGTCTTTGAAGACAGCTTTTTTTCCTGGAATGGGAGGCCAGATTTCAGTCTCCTCCTTGATGGGCAGAGAATGAAAAATTTCACGGAAACACTGATTTCCCTGTCAGTACTCCAGTGGAAGGAGGAAATGCCATAACCCTTTTGAGAAGCATCTTCAGGTTCAAAAGCCTCCAGAGAATTGAAGTTACTCTGTGGTGTAGCTAATAAGCAATGAGCCCCATGTATTCTGTTCCTATAGGAATGAGCATATGTCTGGGAAAGTTTTTCACTTCGGTGCCACTGATTCTTGTGGGGGGGATAGAATACAAGAAAATAAAGACAGTGCAGAAAGTAATTTCACCCCTAAGGAGTTGCAGCTGGGCCAATTACCAAAGATTAGGGATAGGCCTGACTTTAACAGGCCACAGCTGTGCCCAGTGAGAAGAAGAGTGCTGTAAAACAGTGGGCTGGCTGCTTGAGAGGGAGCTGGAGTCAGCTGCCTGCTTTGTGAGGAAGGAGTCACTGCTCTGAGGAGCTGCCCATGAGGAAAACACCAAGAAGGTATGAAACTTTTGTGATAAGGAGACAACAGTATGGAACTTTTGCAATAACATGACAGCAGATTCCTCCTTAAACCAAAACAAAAGCTCTAGGCCTGGAATTGCTTTCAAACCATTGCCTGACCCTCTGGGAGAGCAACTGTGTTGTGTAAGGAGTTGGCAGCTCCTAGCTGCTTCCCGGAGCTGCTGCATGGAATGCATCCTGAATTCCTGCCTTGCTTTTGTTACCTGCAGATTCAAGTGGCTGCACTGAGACAGGCTTGCTGCAGTGAATGGGAATTGGATTGGAAAAAATTGACTTTTTGGTGCTGTAAGAACTGAAGGAAGCAATGCTTTGCTCTCAGACTGTCTCTCTTGAGAACAGAAATGTTGTGACTATTCAGTTTTATAAATAGAAATGCTCAAGTTCAATCTCATCAGTGCAGATTTTGAACATGTTCAGCTTAATTTTACCTGCTGTCCTTCTAATGATGTGGTTATCACAGGGAAAACATTTTTAAAGGCTGCAGCTATTGATTTTGTTGTCAAAAAGTAGCTCCAGCTTTTATTTTAGTTTCTCTGTTGACGTGTTGCCTGGTGGAAACAAACTGCTCTCACTCTGATGTTTCTATTCTTAGCAGGATGTTATCATTTGAAGGCCTGTATTATTGTTTAAAGGCTGGAAGTGTTTGCTTTTCTGGAATTTGGGTCTTGTCTTGGAGTGTTTCTGTGTTTGAAAAGAGGCACAGCAGGAGAAGGGAGACAAAAAAGTGCAGAGCTAAAGCTCGGGGGCTTCTGTGGTAAACTCACGCATGTGCCTGTGGCAGTGAGTTGCTGCCTCAGTTTCCCTAATGATCCCCACTTCAAAGGTACTTTGTGAGGATTAATTGATGCTTTTGAAGGAGCTTGAAGATGAAAAAGCAGGAGTTAAAATAGGAGAAGTTTCTGTGCCCTGAGTAAATGTTCTGTGCACGGGTTTGAGTTCAGTTTTTTGGAGATCTCTTGAGCTTTTCCAAGTACTTTGAAGGGCTTGTTTCAGCCTGGCCATAGTGGTGATGGCTTTAGGGAGACACTGAGTGGTACAGCTGTGCTTCCAGGAGTTAGTCCCTCATTCCTTTCCCCAAGGAAGGGGGCCTCAGCACTAGGGAGCAATTAGAGGAACGTAGGTGGCAGGTGTGTGCTGAAGATGCTGCACTGCACAGCAGGTCAGGGTCTGAGGTTAGCTCTGTGCTGAGAGCAAGCTGTGACAGGGTGGCTTTTATGGATAAAGAGCCTAAACTTAAACTGGTTTAATTCAGGTTTCCCCAAATCTGCGGCAGACTCGGTGGAAATGGTTAAAAACCCTGCTGAGGGGGTCTGTGCACAAATGGTTGGGAGTGAGAGGTTTAAGCTAGGCCAGCCCAAGGGCTTCTCCTGGGAGCAGTTACTGGGAAGTTGATCAAGAGCTGAGGCCGGGTATTTAAGCTGCTTTGAGCACAGCACATGTGCCAGTGCTGCCTTTGAAGCTGAGATGAGCTGTTTGAGGCAGTGTGGGGTGAGCAGAACACCTCGCATTTTTCCCTTCTTCTGGAAACATCCTCTTAGCAGCCTGAGACAGAGCAGCCTGCACAACGTGCATCACAAAACCCACCCCCTGCCGGCAGATGGGTGGCTCAAGTGACAGCTTTGGAGGAAATGTGGCGTTCTTGTGACGTGGCTGCGTGGGCTCCTGCTGGTGGGAAGGGCTTCCCGAGTAAGGCAAACAGCCTCAGACACAGTTCCTCCTTCAGTGCTGGGCCCGGCTGCAGCTGGCACTGCCGGGGCTGCAGCTCCCTGCAGAAACAGGAGGCAGTAATCCTTTGCTGGGAACGGCCCGTGTGGCAGGCAAGGGTGGAAAGCATCCTTGGAATTCCTTGAGAAGTCCCTGCTCCTTGGGAGGCTGCATCCTGGTCGTGGCACGTAGCGGGGATGGTGCGGCGTGCTCCACGTTTCGTGGCCTCCTTATGTCCAAGGGAAATGGGGTCCTCACTGGTTTCTCTGTCCCCTCTCACTTCTGCATTAATATGAAGGAGAGCTCAGAGACTCCTAACAGGAAAAGGCAGGTGCTGCCTTACTGTCTTAAAGCATTTTAAAACCTCGACAGAAACGGCTGATTCCATGGTGGAATGTAGCTGAAAATAGAGTGTCCCACGTGACCCGGACGTGGATGATTGTGTGTATTGTTGGCCACCAGGCAGAACTCCTTAAAGTTACTTTTTTCACTGCTTGCTCAAGGAGTTGAGGAAATAGACCTGGGTCAAGACAACTTTCTGAATCTGTCACATGGAACAGATCGGCATAATAGGAAAAAGTCTTTTGTTAAATGATAGGAGAGCTTCTGGACTAATAAGGTAATTGGGGTACTGTTTAGTAATGCAATATTTTTAACCAAACTTTCCAAGAAAAACCACATCCTGTACAGATAGAGGCTGCATTAGGGTGTCCCTGAGCAGTGCCTCAGGGGGTGTGTTAACTGGCTTGGGTGAACTGGATAAATGCATGGAATTCTGATAATTTATTGCCAAAATTGTAGGTATTTCCATAGCACGCGACGACTACCAGGCTGCAGTTATCCTAATGACTTTTCCCTTTGGATATCTGCCTGCCTCGTGTGTGAGACCATTTCCTGCTGGCTTAGGGTGGCTGTGCTGCATTGGAGAAGCAGGGATCAGAAAGGTGTTGGAGGCAAAGATGGAAGGGCTCACTTAGAGCAGTACTTCATTCTGTTGTTACAGCCTTTGGCAGCTTATGGGAAGAGCCCCCCTGTTTCTGGGAAGGGGGGAGCAGGGATTAAATGCTACCTAAAGCTTTTTTCAACATGTTGCATTTTCTGCTTCCTTGACTGTGGATCTGTGCAGGGTATTCAGCAGATCTGCAGTGACTTGGTTTGTTGGCTGGCAGACTCATGAGCTGGGGTGGGTACGGTGAATTCCTACCCAGAGTTTCTCAGAACAAACTGCTTACCTAGGGAATTCCTTCACCATGCTTTCCTCGTGCCCTAGTCCCAAACCCTCATCCCTTTGTTGGACTTACTCTTTGTGCTAAAATACAAGCAATAATTGCTTGGGTTGGTTGTTTCATAGCCTTTTTCCAGGTTGTGTTTAGCTCGTGCTGGGTTCCCTCTGCTTATGCTGACACATGTGGAAAGATAGTGATCCCAGTCTCTTCTGCTCTCCAGATGTTGTAGGTTGTATTTTCACTCCTCACGTTGGCAAAGTGCCTCTGAAGTGGCTGTTCCTGAAAAGACAGTAATTGGGTTTAAGTAGTCAGTGGAGATATTTGGGGTTTTTGTTCCTTGGGTTTTTTTTTTCAGTTTCCTCTTTGTTCAGAGCTGGTTTGAGTCTGGCCTGGCACCAGGTGCAGGTGGCTGGAGGGGTGGGAGGTGACGGCAACTCCCTGAGCCACAGAAGCTTCTCACTCCCACTAGGAGGCAGTTATTTAATTCAGGATTTGTGTCTGGGCTCCTGGCTGAGGGTGAGGTGCAGATGACTAGGAGCAGCTAGAAGTGTCCTGTAACAGAACAGACGGGGGCAGGATGTTCCCTCCTTCTCCTTCTGGCTCCTGGTTGCATTTAGCAGGAGGCTGCACCGGTGTTGCTCGGGTGTCCATGGCAGTGTTCACGGCTGTGCAGCTGCACCATCCCAGGGTCCCTGGAAGTCCAGCCAAGCCCTTCTTCTCAGCACCCAGGATTACTTCAGAGGCCCATGGGAAGGGGAGGATGCTGCTGCTCCTTTGGATCTCAGAGAGTCATAGCAGCTCTAGGACCGTAGACCAGCATCCCAGAATCCCAGGATGGTTTGTGTTAGCAGTGACCTCCAAGCCCATCTTGTTCCAAACCCCTGCCATGGACAGGGATGCCTTCCCCTAGCCCAGGTTTCTCCAAGCCCCCTCCAGCCTGGCCTTGGACACTTCCAGGGATCCGGGGGCAGTCACAATTTCTCTGGGCAATCTGTGCCAGGGCCTTGAATAAAGAGAGACAGCCATTGCCCCCCACCAGTAAAAATTTCTGTTTGGTCCTTAGAGAGATGGTGAAACATTGGCCAAGTCTTTATGTAAAGGAATGAGATCTGGATAGTATTTGTGATGAGAGTTCTGCTGTCTGGGTTTCACAGCTTTCCACTTGCATTGGAATTCAGATCTCACTTTGCCCATTCTGACAGAAGTCTTCTCTCAGCTCATACACGAAAATACTCGGAAATAGTGACTCATTTCACACTTCCCTGCAAATATTTAATTCTACATGTCATGTTTCTGACATGTTAGGGGCTCATGTGCCATCCAAGCTCACTGCCATGGTTTAAAATTCAAATGTCTAAACGTTTTTTCTAAGCTAGTTTGTGTTCTTCCAAACAACATTTTAGGTAAGGAAGTGATTAGGTCAGAAAATGGTTTAAAACAAGTCAGAATACCTGCTAGGTTAGCATCCCAGTTTTTAGTAAATACCCTGTTGCAATGGGTGGATAAATTATTTAATGTTCATCTTGTCCTTACCTGGGACCGGTCTGCTTGTTTCCTCTTTGCTTCCTGTTCCAAAAGGTCTGTAAATATTTCCTGTCTCTCTTGCAGTGGCAGTCGCTCTTCCAAGACCTTCAAACCAAAGAAGAATATTCCCGAGGGGTCTCACCAGTACGAGCTGCTCAAACATGCCGAGGCCACGCTGGGAAGCGGCAACCTGCGGATGGCTGTGATGCTTCCAGAGGGGGAAGACCTAAATGAATGGGTTGCAGTTAACAGTGAGTCACTGGCCTTTTCTTCATCCCTGGGGTGTTGGAATTGGGCTGACACTTGGGGCAGGACAGCTGTGTGTCCCTTTCTGTTCCTGGAGAAAAGGGGAGTTGCTCTCTACGATTCCTGACAGGAGGGTGAGGCCAGGTGAGGCTTTGCTCCCAGGGAGCAGGGGCAGGGTGACTGCAAACAGCCTCAGGGTTCGGGTTGGACATCAGGAAGGATTCCTTCATGGAGAATGTTGTCCAGCATTGGAGGTGTTGGAGTTCCCATCACATCTCCCCTGGAGATGTCCAGGGGACAGGTAGATGTGGCTGTCAGGGAGTGGGGATCAGCCACAGGTTGGGCTTGATGGTCTCAGAGGTCTTTTTCCAGCCTGAATGGTTTTGTGATTCTGATGGGGTTTGTAATTTTCCTGAAGTTAGTTCCTTTAGTTCCTACCAAGTTTTGAGCCTTTGCTCTGGTAAGTCTCTGATGTCATTCTTTTAACTTCCTCTAAAGCTGTTTGTCCAAACTCTCTGCTTTCAGGCCAAACAATGATGCCTAAATTAGCGTTTTCTGATTGCTTGACCTTGTTTCCTCCTCCTCCCTCTCCCTGCTGCATGAATTTTGCCCTCTGCTCCTAAAGAATGCATTCCAGCATTCCCTTTGCTCTGTGCACTTTTGGCTGCCACAGCCTCTGTGCCCTGTCTGGGTGTTTGCTCACCTCTTGCCTCTCAGCTTGATGTGCTCCAGTGGTGGTATGGGGTTGATTGTGCACTGCAGTAGAAATTATTGCTTGACTTAAATGTCTTCCATTTGTTTCTGTGGTTCTGCCTTTTTTCTTCTTGCTTTTGGACATGTTTGGGAAGTGAAACTGTCCCACCGGCTCTCACCTTCCTGTTCCCAACCAGTCATGCAGTGCTCTGGTGCTCCACTTGCCACTGCTTCCAGGGCAGGCTGGAATTGCTGACACCATCCTTTGCAACACTTAATTCACACTGCATTGCAAAACTAGGCTAGAGCAAAAAGCCAGCCCACTGGTGTGAGTAAGCATTGCTTAAGATGCTTCACGTATTGCTGGCATCCTTCCCTTTTGGTGGTTCCTGCGTTCTGTGTGTCTGCTTTCCTGCGTGGCAGCAGTTTTTTCCCTTCCCGAGTGACTTGACTGCTGAATTAGCTGGAATGCAATTGTAGCTCTGTAATTAGTGAGCTGCTGAGGGGCTCCCTTCCCTCAGCATCCCTGCACCACACCGAGCTCCAGCAGTAGCTGTGAGCCCCTTCTGCTCACAGAGAGGTCTCATCAGGACACAAAATGTGTCACTTCAAGTCATTGCTTTTGCCCTTCTCGACCCTGAGAGCACAAAGCCAAACGTGCTGTGCCCTGCTGCTTCTTCCTCCGTGCTCAGCCTGACTGGTGTCTTAGGGAATGACTGGATGGTCCTGTGGGTTTTGAGACTTCCACGTGTGGGATTTGCTGTAATCAGGCGTTCTGTGGAGCCTGTGTGGGTTTTCTGAACATGCTTGCCTCAAAGCAAGCAGTGGGCTGTGGTTTCTGCTGGGAGCAGGGAATGGAAACTTAATTAACAGTTCCTGTGGGCGCTGGAGAAGCGAGGGCTGGTGTCCTTCATCTGCTGAGCAGTAGCTGTGCCTTGCTCCAGTGATGTTTGTCTCATCTTGGCTGTTTGTCCTCTGAGAAATACCTGTAGGTCAAGTGGGTTTTAGAAACTGATTGCAGTGACCGCAGTTCCTCGTGACAGAACCTGCTGTTACTTATTGAAAAAGAACTTTTTTCTCTAAGAGTTTGAAGTAATTAACTGCAGAAGTAACTATAACAGTCAGGTTAGGTGGGCTACTAGGAAGAAATCCTTCCCTGTGAGGCTGCTGAGGCCCTGGCACAGGTTCTCCAGAGAAGCTGTGGCTGCCCCCTAGATCCCTGGAAGTGTCCAAGGCCAGGTTGGATGGGACTTGGAGCAATCTGAGATAGCAGGAGGTGTCCCTGCTCATGGCAGGGGTGGAACCGGATGGTCCTTAAACTCCCTTCCCACCCCAAGCAGTCTGGGATTGTATGAGATGTTCTTGGGAAAGGTGGGCCTTGGGAATACAAAGCCTGAGGGAAGCCACTGTCACCTAACGAGTACCTGCTCTCTCTAGTTGGAAAGCTTATGCTGAAAATCTTTCTTGGATTCCACACTTGCCAGTAGAATTTGGACTGTAATAAAATGCACCAAACTTTCAGGAAAGGAAATGACTAGGTTTTCTCCTTCCTTTTTCTTCTTCCAACTGAAGATTTTGCTGCAGTGAACAATTAAATAGTTCTTGCTGGAGGCTGTTCCAGAAAGTCGGTGGTTGCATTCTGCATCTCTTTTATAATGGATCTTAAAAAAGCAACAACAATGGAGTTTTTTCCCAAAAACCATTCCAGAAGGCGTGCTTTAGTCTGGGCTGTAGGAATCTTGTGCTGCAGAGTGCTAATGGGTGGTTTCCATGCTTTCCAGCTGTCGACTTCTTCAACCAGATCAACATGCTCTACGGAACCATCACGGACTTCTGCACGGAGGAGAGCTGCCCCGTCATGTCTGCTGGCCCAAAGTAAGAGCGTGCCTCTCACACACTGGTGACTGGGTGCAGTTTTTGGGATGGTTTTTCATTTAAAAGCTTGAGACCAGCTGAGAGGAGTGCCAGGCTTGGGTGGCAAGGATGTGAAAGAGAAAAGAAGGACTTGGACGTCTGTTAAGTGGGTGGGGAATAGCAAGTTGATATTTTTTGGTCTGTGTTCATATTTGTTTGGTGTTTATTTTTTTTCCTTTAACCTGGGAAGTAAATTAAATATCAAAATTACTTTTTCCCCTAGTTTATTTTTCTGAAACATTGAGGGCTTCTTAAATGAAGGTTTCAAGGCTTTATACACAGGCATTCCATTAGGGCTTACCAAAATGTTCCTTATAGGTATTGTAGAAATAGTAGATGTCTGGATAAGAGTCCCTGTGCCCTTCTTGGGTTCTTTTTTATGCTTTTGTTGAGACATCCACTGTCTGTGCTTTTTCCTGCTCTCTAGTTCAGTTTGTTGTTTTGCTCTGGCTCCAGACTGATCCTGGCACCTCAGCTAGGTGTTGATATTTGTCCTACGTGAATACCACTTAAATTTGGTATTAGGGCAGTACTGGGTGGTGAGAAATCCTGTGTTTTCAGAAATCCAGACACATGGTCCATTTGGTGTGTCTGAGATATTTGCATGTGTTCTTAGATACAGTTTTAAAATGCTTTCAGACCCTCTGATTTGTTGCTGTTAGAAGAATGGGGGTGAGCAGCACCTTTGTAATCCCCCATCGAATTTGCTTATGGTGAAAATATTCCCCCAGCAGTTGTTGTGACAAAACCAAATTTGCTAAGCAAATTGAGAGGACAGATTTATCAGGTGCAGCTAAGCTTTGCATGAAACCAAGCCAGCGTGTGGTTTGTAGCACACAAACCCTGTGGTTCACTGGGGAGCTGGCATTGTCAGACTGCCCGTGTTGGGCGTGCTTGGGGTTTCCCAGCAATGCCTTTCCAAGGTGATCCACCATCAGGAGTGACTCCCTGGTGCTCAAGGCCGCCTTGTCTCACCCCAGGTACGAGTACCACTGGGCAGACGGCACCAACATCAAGAAGCCCATCAAGTGCTCGGCACCCAAGTACATCGATTACCTGATGACCTGGGTCCAGGACCAGCTGGATGATGAAACGCTGTTTCCTTCTAAAATAGGTGAGGGGGTGACTGCAGCTGAGCAGGGCACTGGGGTTACACCTGCACAGCAAAGCTGCGGGGCTGGAAGGGCTCCTCAGTGCTTGATGTGTGGGGCAGGTTTAGAAGGTTCCATTATCTGTCTGCACACACTTACCTTGGAAGGTGTGCTGTAATGCATGAACTCCTGTCCATGTGTTAATAGTCCTAATAAACACCTGTCACAATTCTGGGTGTAGGAAGTGCCATTTCTAACTAACAACTGGATCTGTTCATTGAGTCCAGTGTTTTATGCATTTGGAATAGTGAGTTGTTTCTTTAGAAATAACTGCAGAGGGTCTCAGACCCTTATAACCAGTAGCTGGCAGCTTTTTGTCAGAAGGGATATCTGGGTGTTATGAGGAACTTTGAGGCCTTATCTCTAAAGAAGCTGAATTGCAGCTTTGATCTTAAGTTGATGATTTTTTTTGCTTGGTTTTTTTGAAGCGAAGATGAAAAATAGATCTTTTAAAGTGGCTTCTTTCAGAAAAGCAGGAGGGAAATAATGAGCAACCAACAGTTTGGGAAAGATAACAGGGGGGATCTCTTAGTTGCCTTAAATTTGTAAATAGTTTGAGGCTTTTGACATATTTTCATTGAGCTTCTTTAGACAATCTGTGCCTTCAGAGAGAGATTCAGAGGCTACAAATTAACCAGCTAAGTATGAATTTCCCGTGTGCTGCAGCAGCCAGAGGAGGAAATGCCATGTACATGTGTGCAGGGCAGGCTGCAGCAGGGGCTGAGAGCGCTCCCACCACGAGAACATTCCTGGTGGGACCCGAAAGCATCGGTGAGGTCCTGACTGGCCTCGGAGCATCCAGAGCCTCTGGCCTTCAGGCAGGACCTGAGCACCTGGGGAGGCTGGTAGGTGAGGAGGAGCTAGGCAGGTTTCCTCTTTTCAGAGGGCTGATACTTATCTTTTTTTAGCCTGGGCAAGTGACAGCTGAAGAGCTCGTGGCT
This sequence comes from Hypocryptadius cinnamomeus, assembly GCA_013400635.1. Classification (NCBI taxonomy): domain Eukaryota; kingdom Metazoa; phylum Chordata; class Aves; order Passeriformes; family Zosteropidae; genus Hypocryptadius; species Hypocryptadius cinnamomeus. The sequence continues at coordinate 63,688 of VYZP01062047.1, read as the reverse complement.
CCCAGCAGCCGCTTGCCGTTTCCCAGCCGGTTTCAGTCAAACCTGTGCAGTGACAAAGGTCTGCTGTCGAAACTGATTCCATCTGCCCTGGCTTGTAGTGGCTTTCACAACAGACAAGCATGGCCTGGCAGCTGAAGAATAAGCCCTCTGTTTCCTTCTCCCCAGGTGTACCATTCCCAAAGAACTTCATGTCAGTGGCCAAGACGATTCTCAAGCGTCTCTTCAGAGTTTACGCCCACATCTACCACCAGCACTTCGACCCGGTGATCCAGCTGCAGGAAGAGGCACACCTTAACACTTCTTTCAAGCACTTTATATTTTTTGTTCAGGTAAGGACGTGGCAAGCAGTGTTCTCACTTCCAAGCTACGTTATCCCCCTTCCCTTGTGGAAGAAAAATCAGCATCTTCTTGGGTTTTCTTCCTTTAAGAAGGAGAAACAGCTTCAGGCAGTGGAACACTTGAGGTCAGCGAGTGGCAGATGGGCAGGGGAGGATGTAGTGGCCGAGCCTGGGCTTGGAGAGACGACTGCCAGATGAGTTCTGGCTAAATAAGGCTTCTCACCTGAGCTGTACCCACTAAACTCTCTATGTGTGTCTCTCTCCTCATCCCTGTTACAGGAATTCAACCTTATTGATAGAAGAGAACTTGCACCACTTCAAGAACTGATTGAAAAACTCACCTCCAAGGACAGATAAAAGGAAGAGGACTTCTTGGAGTCACTTGTTTCTTTAAGCGAGCGTGTGGTATTTGTTTTTTGTTAATTAGTTTTTTTTTTTTTAAAAAAAAACAAGAAAACAACCCCCCTGTGCTGTTACCAGTGACAGCTGAGATCTACTTTCTGTGCTTTTATTAGGGGAAATCTTTTCTCTGTTAGTGACATGTGGTAAATAGCCTTTTTTTTTTTTAATTAATATTATTTTACTGTTGTTATTCATTGTGGAATTTCTAGCAGGTGCTGAGTGTTTATCAAGGAAACGTGCTTGGTTGGGGGGATTGACTCTGCTGGTGGATGGGTTCTTGTGTTGTGTCAGTGGTAGCCCATTCTCATGAAGTCCCTGGAAGACTTGCTTACATTCTCTTAAGTGCCTTGGCAGACTCACTTCTGAGGTGCAAAGCACATTCAATACTGAACATTGCTGGAAACAGAAAATATGTACTAACACCCAGACACTTACTGAAACTTGTTTTAAAAATATATATCTATGCTTACACTAGGAAAAAAAAAAAAAAAGCCATAACTTGCTGAAATCAATGATCTCCAGCTTTTAATACAAATACTTACCTTATTTTTTTAGAGATGAATATAGAATTTTTCAAAACTAGATTACTTCTTAGGAAGAAAAGCAAAGTTCTCGCTGAAGCGAAATGGCCAAGGTGGTGTCAAAATTCCACAGGCCTTGTGCTTAGCAAGCAGTTCCAAGCTGCCGTGGGACCTGGCATAGTTGCTTTTATTTTCTTAGCAGGAGAGCATCAGTTGGGTCAGCCAGCTTGTTGAGTTCCCCTAGCAGTTGCCAAATGAACAGGTAGTTTGCACAAATACAATTAGGGGAAATATTCCCTAGAAAAAATTGCACTGGGATGGTAGTAACAATAATGATAAGGAAAACCTGGCTTGAAAAATAACTGCTGGAAAGGTGTTTTTAGGTTAGGAATGCAAAGCCTGGCTCTGAGGAGGGGCTCTGGTGGCCGGTGTTTGCTGTTTGAGGAAATGTCTCGGAGGGGAGATCATTACTGGAGCTGCTTTGGAGTCACGTTACTGTGATGGCGTTCCCCCCTGTTTAAAGCCACTGCCCATCTTCAGGGAGCTCCAGCTGTTGGGAAAAGCAGCAGGAGCAGGGGAGGCCAAGGTGAGCACGTGGCAGAGAAGCTGAGCTTCTGTTTGGCACGCCTCGGCTCGGGTGAAGTCGGAGCTGGCGTGCAGGAGCCGGCAGGAGAGGTGAGTGGCCACTGGCACGGGCAGCAGGGAACAGCTGAGCACGGCAGTGACTCACCTGGGAGCTCCTGGGCTCAGGTGAGGGATCCTGATCTTCTGGCTTTTCCTGTGCCACCGTCCGCACGGCAGCGCCAAAGCCACCCATCTCCCAAATCCCAACGGCACGGTTTGGACACACAGTGAGCAAGGCAGGAGCTCCCAGGTGCTAAACAGGGGATGCCTCCCATTTCAGGGTGACTCCTTGGTTTGGTGTCATGTGCCAGCGAGCAGCAGAGAGGATAAAGGTGTAGAAATGAGGATTTGCTTGGACATGGCGGTGCAGGGGTTCAGTCTCCCGGCACGCTTGTGCCTTAGGGAGGGCTTAGTTCTTGTTTGAGTTGTTGTTGTTGCAGTTTTTTTCTTTTGAACAGCCAGTTCTAGAAGTCCAGGGGCATCTGCTGCAGTTCAGCCCATCAGAATTGGAATGTATAAAAATGAGTCCTAGGTGGATAGTGTGGTTTTTTATTCAATATCTGGCAGTAGAAAGTCTTAGACCAAGTAGTTTCTAGGCACGTAATAAAAGCTTGGAGATCATGATTTGCCTGACAGCTGTACGAACACATTGTTTAATTCCACAACACTTGAAAATAACATCACTGAGGACGTGTTTGCAGTGGTGGGGATTGAGGATCCCCGTGCTGTTTCTTTTTGCAGCTTTTCATTGTTGTTTTGCTTCTGAAAGCTGTGGGACCAGAAGTTGACGTGTGTTTACACTCTCGGAGTAAGGGCACATGGAAATGCCGCTCAAAGGAATCTGCATCGAGTGAATGTGTTTATAAAATAGTGCATTTATGGGAGGAGAAGGGGGGGGACACCCCCTGCCCCTCCAAATAAACCCCAGAGAAGCAAACCCTGCTCTGCTCCAGGCCCCCCCACCAACTTTGGACTTTGAGGGGTGACGAGCGCTCGGGGACAAAACCGCCCAGCTTTGGTCACGGGGAGCAGAGGGTGCCCGTGGGGTTGAACCAGGCTGTGCTTCCAGTGCTGCCTCAGGCCCTCCAGGCTGGGGGGGTCCCGAATTCCTGTGGTTTGCGGTGGTCTGCTGCTGCCAGCACGTTGGATCTTGTCAGGGCTTTGGTGGTGGCTCCTCCCCGGAGCTGGGGAGGGGCGAAGGGCCGAGCTCAGCCGGGGTGGATGGATACGGGATGTGTTTCCAAGTCTTTCCAGTCCCAGTCAGGGATACAAGTTACTCCAGCCAAGAGGAACCGAACCACTGCCCTCTGCTGCTGCCGGTGGCTGAGGGGACAAGGCAGGTTCTGAGGGGCAGGCAGCCCACCTGCAAGTATCCAGTTCCTTTTCCTGCTTACTATGCAATGTAGAGCTTTGAACTTCTGCTTTTCTGTGGAGATGGAGAGGAGCAGTGCCCTTACTCAGTCCTTGGGAACTGAGCCCTCTCCCAGTGTCCCTGGCCCTCAGTTACCAGGTAAGGACACCTATTTGCTGCTATGGACTCAACTTACCTTTCAGATTGTTCCTTTCTTTTTCTCACCCCTCCTTCCTTTCTCCCGCCTCACCAGACACAGTTTTGCTATAAACACATCCTTTTGGATAGCTGTGTTTTTCCTTGCTGCCCTCCCCTCCTCTCCTGCCTGCCAGAGTGCTGTTCCTGTACATAACCCCCCTTTTGGTTGGATTAACTGAGGAGCTGCAGCACCAGCAGAGATTCCTTGCTTTTTTCCCCGCTGAAGTATTCCCGTTTGCGCCGGGTCTCGTTTCCTTCACTGCTGGTAGCAGTTGTCTCTTTTCCAATCCCTCACTCCTGAAACCACTGGCAGTTTTATTGGATGCCCACCGTCTTTCCCTGGATATCTTCTCTTTTAACACGAGACTAACATTGGTGATTTTCAGTGTTACACCTTCTTCTTTCCCTGCTTTTTTTAGGGTTTCCTCTTGCCAGGTTCAGTTTGCAGCCTAGGAAAATAATCCAATTACCTTATTTTGTTGGAAGAACCGATTCCCCAGATTGTTCATAGAATATTGTATTTTTAGGGGAGATTAATTTTTTATAGCCACTGAACTATACTCATTATTTTTGTACGTTTGCAACTTGGGGACAATTTTTCCGAGCCGTGTCGCGGAGGGAACGTTTATTGTCGTGGCTGTTGGACTGCTTGGGAATGCTGTGGTTGTGTGGTGCAGAGGCACACGTGCCCTGGTGTGCACTGGGAGAGAGAGAAGAATTGCAATAAAAAGGTTTCAATGGAAACCAACGAGGTTTGAGTCAAAAATGAACGAGGCTTCAGTGAAATCGGAAGGCAGAAAAAAAGAGAAATTAATTCCGAAAGCGACACTAACCTTTCCTCCTCCTTGAGAATCCTGAAATTTGTGGGACAAAACGCAGTGTCATGTGTAAAATGCAAGGAGAGAACCCTTACTGTGAGCTAACTGTGCCAATACCGCTTCAGTTCGTAGTCACTGATGGAGATTTCAGTTCTAGATGAAAACAGCTGTTGATTAAAAAAGAATAAGTTGAATGTCTGAAAACCCGCACCGTGTTTATTTGAGAGTTGTAAATAATGTATACAGATGGTTGTATGTGATGGGGCAAAATATTTAAATCCTAGGGTTTGTTTTTTTTTT